>CANSNZ010001007.1:0-288286 GCA_947646795.1 Beta lomatogona | reverse complement strand
CAAAAGGGGAGATTCCAGTCAGGCGATTGAATGATAGAGGGCAGAGATAAGAGCGCTTTTAACCTGTGAAAAGCCTCGGTACAAGCATCGTAAACACAAAAGGGACATCTTTGCCTAAAAGTTCGATTAGAGGTCGAGCAATTTTTGAAAAATCTTTTATGAAGCGGTAGAAGCTTGCATGACCAAGAAAACTCCCTTACTCCTTTGACGAGTTGGGAGGTGGTAGGCAGCTCAATGACCTCTATCTTTGCTTTGTCGACTTCGATTCCCCGATGAGAGACAACATGACCCAAAAACAACGCCTTGTTGTACCATGAAATGACATTTTTCCCACCGAGAATCAAATTAACTTCTTGACATCTATGGAGCACCTTTTGTAAATTAGCAAGACAAACATCAAAGGATGTTTCATAGACAGAGAAGTCATTCATAAATACTTCCATAGAGTTCTCAATAAGACATGAGAAAATTGCCATCATGCAACGCTGAAAAGTGGCAGGAGCATTACATAATCCAAATGGCATCCTTCGATATGCAAAGGTGCCATAAGGACATGTAAAAGTAGTCTTTTCCTGGTCACTTGGATGAATAGGAATTTGGAAGAAACCGGAGTATCCATCCAACCAACAGAAAAATGAATGTTTTGCCAACCTTTCCAACATCTCGATCAATGAAGGGGAGGGAAATGATCTTTTCGGTGGCCTTATTCAATCTCCTATAATCAATACACATGTGCCACCCCCGTCACGCTTCTAGTTGGAACTTGCTCACCCTTGTCATTCTCTGACAACGGTCATGCCTCCTTTCTTTGGGACTACTTGAACAGAGCTAACCCACTTACTATCAGAGATAGGGTAGATTACTCCTGCATCAAGCAATTTTAGAACCTCTTTCTTGACTACTTCCATCATATTTGGATTAAGTCGTCGTTGAGATTCTATAGAAGTAGCATGTTCGTCCCCAAGAATGATTTTATGCATGCAAAATGAAGGATTAATGCCCTTAATATCATCAATGGTGTACCCATTGACATTCTTGTACGTATTTTCTCAAAACAACAAGTAGCTTTTTAATTTGAATGTCATCAAGCTCGGCATTAACAATAATAGGGTAAGTATCATTGGGACCCATGAATTAATATTTCAAAGTAGAGGGGAGAGGTTTCAGTTCTACCTTAGGAGGCGTAGTACTCTCCTTAGTTTCTCCAGAGCTCAATATCTCCTTGATAGGCTTTTCAGATTCAATGGCTCGTGTCTCCTCTAGAAGTCTCTTGTATTCCTTGGTTTCCCAATCTTCCTCATCAGCACTACCCATCAAGACGGTTTGTAGTGAGTCATCAAGTTGCAAACCGAAAGCATTGGCTTCTATCACCTCATCAAGAGCATCCACTCTATAAACCAGTTTCTCCCATTGAAGGAGAATTCATGGAGTTTGTAAAGAGTGTATTCCATCTTCATCACCTACTTCAAAGGTGATCTTACCCTTCTTCATATCAATAATGGCTCCAGGCCGGGTCAAAAAGGGTCTCCCAATGATGATGGGAACTCGTGCATCTTCTTCCATCTCCATGACAACAAAATCACATGGAATGAAGAATTTACCAACTCTAAGAGGAATATCTTCAAGGATACCAAGTGGAAACTTGACCTGTTCTATCTCGCTAGTTGGAGAGAGATGCGTGTGGGTTTCGGTTCACCCATGTTGAGTTTCTTGCAGATAGACAAAGGCATGAGACTAACACTAGCCCCAAGATCACACAAAGCATTCTTGATAGCAATATCACCAAGTTTTACCGGAATAGAATAGCTGCCCCGGATCTCCTAGCTTTTCCCGAAACTTGTTCTACAAAATAGCACTACACTCGCCTATTAGTGAAACAAAGACATTCTCTTCAATTTTTATTTTGTTAGAGTATGTCTTTCAAAAACTTGGCATAAGAAGGCATCTCGAAATAGCATCCAAGAAAGTGATGTTGATGTGCGACTTCTTCAAAATATCAAGGAACTTCCCGTATTTCTTCTCAAGTTTTGCCTGTGCCAATCTTTGAGGGAATGGAACAGGTGGCTTGTATGGTGGAATAGGGATGACAGTGGGTTCCTTTTGCTCAGTCTCCTTAGCTTCATCTTCCAAAACCTTCTCACCTTGATCTTCTTCACTCAACCTTATAACCTCTTCTACACTTTTCTTTTGCTCGCCTCACCTTCTTTGTAGGCTCTTGCAATTCCTTACCGCTCCTCAATGAGATGGCATGGATATGCCCCTTAGGATTTGGTTTAGTTTGCCCAGGAAGTTGGCCTGAAGGTTTTGAAAGATGACTAATTTGTTGGGCAAGTTGGGTCATCTGATTCTCCATCAACTTATTATAAGCATTGATTTGTTGGAGAGAGTTGTTGAAGAATTCATTTTTCTTGGCTTGATATTCAACTTGCTTTGCTTGAGAAGAAGCTAGATTCTCCATGATACTCTCAAGCTTGGATCTAGAGGATGAGGAGGAAGAGTTGAAAGGTGGTCTTTGTTGGAAGCCGGGTGGTTGGGAGTAGTTTGTGTGTGGAGGTTGAGGTTGGTTATTTTTGTAGGAGAAATTTGGATGATTCTTCCAACCTTGGTTATATGTGTTTGAGTATGGGTTGTTTTGTGGTCTTGTGTTTGTGTTTAGGAGGGCATTGGCTTGCTCAGATATCATGCCCATGGTGTTGTATTGACACTCATTCAATGAGTGACCTTGCACTTCACAAATCTCACAAACAGTAAATGCACCTAAAATAACAACTATTAATGACTTATCACCAAACCAATTGAGTTCCCCATAGAAGCGACCATCGCCTCTCTTTGGCCGACGGTCCTTTGTTTGATGATCCGCAGAAGTATCGCATTGATGGGCGAGTTGATTTACCTTGTTGTTACTAGGCCCGATCCGGCATATTTTGTTCACATTTTGTCACGCTTTATGCGAGGCTCCTAAGATGGTCCATTGGGAGGCCGCTTTGAGAGTGGTTAGATACTTGAAGAAAATCCGGGACGGGGAATATTATTTCGTTCGATAGTGATCTCCGCTTTGGAGGTGGCGTGATTCCGATTGGGCTAGTTGTCCTATTACTCGAGAGATCCCCGACCGGGTGGTTGTATTGTTGGGATATTCTCCTCGTTTCCTGGAAGACTAAGGCTATGTTTAGTTCACCCGAAATTTTCTGATCTGAACTTATCTGATCTGATCTGATCTGATCTGAACTTATTTTTTCTGATCTGATCTGATCTGAACTTATTTAATCTGATCTGATCTGAACTTATCTTTTAAAAAACATATTATTACTAATATTATTATTACTTTGTATTTCATTACTAGTATTACTATTACTATCATTTTATTAGTATGCACAACTTTCAATAATAATAATAATAATTTTATAATAATAATAATATAAATAATATTATAATAATAATAATAACAATAATAATAATAATAATAATAATAATAATAATGATAATAATAATAATAATAATAATAATAATAATAATAATAATAATATAGATAACATAATTATTATTATTATTATTATTATTATTATTATTATTATTATTATTATTATTATTATTATTATTATTATTATTATTATTATAGCATAATTAGTTTTTTTTTTTTGAAAAA
Source organism: Beta lomatogona (assembly GCA_947646795.1). Classification (NCBI taxonomy): domain Eukaryota; kingdom Viridiplantae; phylum Streptophyta; class Magnoliopsida; order Caryophyllales; family Amaranthaceae; genus Beta; species Beta lomatogona. Next base: position 284,640 of record CANSNZ010001007.1, on the reverse strand, counting down.
GAGCACATTAGTATATGAACATACAATTACAAAATAAAAGACTAAGGACTCTTGGGTCCAATGATGGTATGGCTTCTTACCTCCCACATGGGAGACCAAGGTTCAAATCTTGGTGGAAGCATATATTTCAATATTGTTGTGGGTGGGGGAGGGGGGTTGGGGCTTGTTGGGTCTTTAGGTGAGTGACCCTATGCGAGGGCAGCCTAGAGAAAATTCATCTTACCACGAGATTCCCGAAAGGGGCCCAAAAAAATTAAAAATAAAAGAACACTCATGTTCAAGGTCCGTTAATAATAAGAATTTAGGTAGTAATGAAAAGAACATATACTGAAAGAGCATACGATATATTTAAAGAACACATTTTAAAAATAAAAGAAATATGTTATTTTTATATTGATGATATGTTTGGATTCAACTAACAACATGTTATTCGTTATATCAATAAATTGTTCTTTTTTATTATAAATAAACCTATAAATATATATTATCATATGATCTTGAACAAAATGGTTAAATATTCTTCTTATATCGTTGTCTTGTTCTATATAAACTTTATTTTTAAAGATAAGTTGAAATCCTTTGTAGGGAAAATTTTGAACGTAATGACAACACCATTAGGTAATCCCATGCTACTCATATTTTATATAAACTAGTAATATATAATTTATATTATTCTACCAAAATTGTTTTAAAAAATAAACATCATATACTATTGTCATGTTCGTTACATGTACAACATCAAAAAGAACATCACATATCAAAATTATTAATTAGAATAAATATAAAAAAGAACACTTACAAATGCCAAAAGAATATTCTTCTTCTTGAACACAAATAGCTTCAAATAGTGATATCAATGATGTTGTAGCCAAATATCAACGGCTCCCTTGACGACACATGGGCTCATCAGAGCCGTACACGTGTCATCCTAGTTAAAATAAAAATAAGACTTAATCTCTGGGCTATACTCAGTTGGGTAAAAGGATCGAATTTCGGCCCAATAGCGAGCCCAAAGCAGTGCCAAATGGTCGAAGGGGAGTGGTTAATGGACATCCCCGGTCATGGTCTCGCCACATGTCATGATCTCGATTCCTCGGCCAATCGAGGCCACTATTGCAGGTCGGTTTTAAGGTTAGTCGTCAACTTGCTATCACTATAAATACCCCCGAAATCGGAGAAAACACATTCAATGCAAACAAGTGTAAAGTTACTCCGATAAATTCTCTCTCATTTTCTCTTTCTATCTCTACTTTCTCTTACAACTCCCGATAACCGACTTAAGCATCGGAGGGGAACCACCACCCAAACCTCCGGGGGTGGGTCCCTTTGTGCGAGTTCGGGAGCGAAGCCAAGGCTCGGGATCAAGCTATAATTCAGGCATTGTTGCACAAGTCTCCATCTCGAAGAACACTCAAGATACTACTCTACTTGCTCGACAAGGAAGCTAAGCCTGCGCTTACTTGTTGGACAAGCGGACGAAACATTTGGCGCCGTACGGGGGAGACGTAACAATGACCGATTGTCAATCATCCAACATTGCAAGAAATCGAAGCCTTCAAGTTAATGTCGAAGATACGGTGGAGCATGAAAGACCACCTCGAGGAAGAGATAGGCCTCCATCCATCGTCAATGTTCCCGACCAAGCCAAGAACCTGGTCATCCAGGTTAATCTAGATCGTCCGTGGGATCGCCGCCCATCCGGAGAATGTTTTGAATGATTTCCAGACCAGGATGGCGGAGGTCGTCCAGAACGATTAAAAGCAATATGTTGTTTTTTCATCACAACCCGAGCTACTGCTAACAATCCACCTCGTCCTAGAGGATGTTCTCAAGTAGATCGTCCGGGTCCTAGTCGACTGTTCGTCAGAACCCTCTAGAAGGACCGCGAGAGGAAAGCAACGGAGGATACCGAACAGAGAAGAAAGATGGACTGGAATCGGTGGTGAGGACCCAGGACCATGTCCATCCTAGTGGGCACAGAATGGAAACCGACGCCGGGAGTATCTAGAGGCAAAGAGGGTCGCGGCTTTGCAACGTTCGGCCTGCAGGATCTACCCCATACCCGAGAGACCCTCCTTTGAGGTTGTCGTCCGAGGGAAGGCCGAAGCTTAAGCCACTCTCTTGTCCATCCACGACGGAGAAGACCGTGGCTCAGCCCATGGTTTATAGGCGTCCAAAAACCACCAACACTTCATCCAATCCTGTAATGAAAGAGTATCGCAAGGAGTTCATACCCATTGAGGACAACTGGGAGCCCTCCCGGATCAACCGGCCTACCCCATTCTCGGCCAGGATCATGGAGGCGCCCCCTTCCCAAAGGTAAAACTCCCAACCATTGAGCCTTTTGATGGAACAACCGATCCCGATGATCACCGTCCGCTTACAAACATCGGATGTACGTCCAAGGAGTGGACGATGCTACTGGGTGTAAGAATTTCCCAGCTACCTTGAAGGGAGTAGCCCGTAAGTGGTTCAATAATCTTCCCCCCAATTCAGTCAATAATTTTATCGAACTCGGTTTCTTATTCACTAGTCATTTTGTTGCTAACAAGCAAGAACAAAAGACAAGCATGCACCTAGGCAAGGTCGTCCAAGGACCTAAGGAGGCCCTTAGGAGTTTTGTTAAGAGATTTAACCTAGAAGCACTTCGGATCCAAGATCTTAATCTTTGGGGGTAGCCTTTGACGCCTTCATCGGGGTCTAAGGCCGGGAAGTTTCAAGTTTGACCTTGTTAAGAAGAAAATCTCCACTCTTGCTGAAGCTTTGAGAGAGGCGGAAGCGTTTATCCACGCTACCGAAGTGTGTGCTGAAGCAAAACATCCCGAGTCCAAGAAGCCAAGAGGTTGCTCGGCCAAAGAAGAGCAACCCCAAAAAGGCCGAGACACGGGCTATAGCCTGCGACCACCACTTCGTCCGAAGGAGCAAGAGAAAGTTGGCCGAGCCATCCTCATCCAATCCTATTGAGTTTAACAAAGACCAATATTCCATTCTCATGGAGATCAAGGATCAATATGAGTTGAAGGCCCCAATTGAGATGAAAACACCTTATAGAAATAGGGATAAGAGCAAATATCGCCACTTCCACAAGGATTGTGGTCATGAGACTAATGAATGTAAGCACCTGAAGAGAGCTTTGGAAGAGTTGGCCCGAAAAGGAAAGATGAATTCCTACATGCCGCAAGGGGGAAGGAAGTTCCCAAGGAGAGATGATTGGCATAACAAGAAGAAAGAGAGTGCAAGCACGACGAAGATGTTGTTCTCGTAATCTCGGGTGGTTTTGCTTCTTTGGGGACCAACTAATCGAGGGCACAAAAACTACCTTAGGGAGCTCGGCCAAGTTTTGTTAGGCGATCGGGCGAAGGTCGAGCCCTTCCCAAGGGTGGTAGTTAGTGAGCAAGATCGGGGTAGGTTGAGGACTCCCCATGATGACCCCTTGGTCGTAGAAATGAAAATAGCAAACTTGAGAGTGAGAAGAATCCTGATCGACACCGGAAGTTCGACGGACATCATTAGTGCTGATTGTTTGTCCAGGTTGAGGTTTGACGAACGGAACTTGGTCCCCGTCCACCATCCCATCATTGGGTTTGGGGGAGGAGTCATCCACCCCATGGGAACGGGGCCACGTTGCCCGTCCGAGTTGGTGAGAAGGAAGCCTCAAGAACTCTGTTTATCAAGTTCTTGGTGGTCCGAGATTTGACAGCTTACAATGTCATTCTTGGACGACCAACCCTGAATCATGTCAAAGCGGTGATAGTAACTCACCTGATGTTGATGAAGTATGAGTGTGATGACGGCAAGATTGGCTCCTTGTATGGAGACCAACAGGCGGCTAGGGAATGTTACCTAACTACTCAAAACCATCATCATGGAAAGGCGATAAGCAAGACCAGGACGCAAGTCTTTGGCGAAAGGAAAACGTCCGGAAAAGAGAAAGATCGACGAAGGTTCATAGCGAAAGGAGAACGTCCCGGGGAGGAGAAAGAACAGACAAAGATGACCGGCGAGAGGAAAGCGTCCGGATTAAAGTCGACCATTGAGAGCCCTCGGACGCCTCTTGCTCCCTCAAGGAAGGCGTCCCGAACATCTCCCCAACAAGAAGAGGAAATATGAAATCATCAAGGAAGAACCCTCCTCGTCTCGAAGAAGTTATGGCCATTATGGGACTATCGGTAGAACGTCCGAGCCGGTAGAAGCCCCTCGAAGAAGTATGTCCGGATGAAGCTTCGTCCCGAAAGGACCCTCAAAGTTGGATCTTCGCTCGATCCCGGTTTGAAGGGTCGTCTAGTCCACTTGTTGAAAGAGTTTCAAGATGTGTTTGCCTATTGCGTCGAAGAGATGCCTGGAATTGATCCGGAAGTAGCCGTCCACCGTTTGAATGTCGACCCAAATCCGAAACCGGTTCGTCGAAGAAGAGACATTTGGGACCTAGGCTAGAAACCAGGCCGTTGACCAAGAAGTCCGAAGTTGTTGGAATCCAAGTTCATCAAAGCAACTTACTATCCAGACGGATAGCCAATGTGGTTATGGTGCCGAAGCCCAATGGCGCTTGGAGAATGTGTGTGGACTACACGGACCTCAACAAGGCATGTCCTAAGGACAGTTTCCCTTTGCCTAAGTTGGATCGTCTAGTAGACTCCACGGCCGGCCATGCTTTGCCGAGCTTCATGGACGCCTATTCGGGTTTTCATCAAATCCCCATGTGGCCGGAGGATCGGGATAAAACGTCTTTCATTACTGAAAAAGGGCCGTACGGCGGCCGAGGATGCCATTCGGCCCGCGTAATGCTCCGGCCACTTTTCAAAGATTGATCAATGATGTTTTTCAGCCACAGTTAGGACGAAATATGGAGGCATATATTGACGATATGATAGTCAAGAGCCGTCAAGAAGAAAGTCATGTAGATGATTTGAGAGAAACTTTTGAAACTCTCAGGAAATACAAGTTGAAGCTGAATCCCAGACAAATGTGTCTTTGGGGTTTTGTCGGGCAAGTTTTTAGGTTTCTTGGTGGATCGAGAGGGAATAGAAGCCAACCCCGAAAAGATTCAAGCTGTTCTAGACATGAAGTCTCCTTCGAAGGTAAAAGAGGTGCGAGAGGCCGACGGGATGTTTGGGTGCCCTTGGACGATTTTTGTCCAAGTCGGGCGACAAGTGCCATCACTTCTTTGCCACGATCAAGAAAAAGCCAAGTTTGAATGGACAACGAGGCGGAAATGCGACCCTTCAAGAGTCAAAGATCATCTTCAACGATTGCCTAGGTTGGTCGATCCGCGAGAGGGGAAAAATTGTTTGTATACTTGGCATGATCCGCTCAAGCGGTGAGTGCCGTCCCTGTTGGCCGAAAGAGAATCCGGCCCGTATTCCAATATACTTCGTGAGTCACGTGCTCAAGGACGCGGAAAACCGGTATACTAATGTTGAAAAGTTTGGATTGGCCTCGTCATGGCGCCAGAAAGCTAAGGCCCTACTTTTTGGCGCACGAGTATACTCGTCTATACTTGATCGGCCTTTGAAGCAAGTTCTCGAGAAGATGGAAGGCTGCTTGGGCGAATGTTAAAATGGGCGGTTGAGCTCAACATGTTTGATATATCATTCGAACCAAGGAAGGCCATTAAGGGGCAAGCCTTGGGCGATTTTATAGTTGAAGCTTACTCGGCCAACCATAAAGCAAATATCCGATCCAACTAAAGGAAGGAAGCATTGGGCGCTCATGGTTGATGGATCGTCCACAGTCGATAAGGGAGTGGAGCAGGGATCATTTGTCAATCTCCCGAAGGGGACAAATTTGAATATGCATTAAGATTCCAATTCAAAGCGTCCAATAACGAAGGCGAATATGAAGCACTCTTGGCTGGAATCAAAATGTGCAAGGCGGCGGAGTCAGAGAAATTGAGGCAAAATCGGACTCTCTCCTAGTTGTCGGCCAAGGTCAACGGAGATTTTGAATGCAAAGAAGCATCAATGAGCAAATATATGCGATCGATCAAGGATGAGATTGAGCCACTAAAACGATTTGTTCTCGACCAAATACCCGAGTCGAAAAATCATCAAGCCGACGCTCTCTCAAAGTTGGCCGGCTCGTAGGGTGAGGTACCAAGAACGTTTTTGGGAAGTCAAACCCAAAAAGAGCATCGACCAAGAGGAGGTTATGTTTCTCGGCCGAGGGAATGTCCGGATGGAGCCGATCATTGAATACAAGAAGACGGGGCGATTGCCTTCGGATCTCGTAGAGGCCAAGTATGTGAAGGCCGAGAGACAAGTGGTTTGAACTATGGGACGAGACACTTTACAAGAAGTCGTTCAACCGGCCTCTACTCAAGTGCGTCACCGAGAGAAGATGGTCCGGAAGTCTCGAAAGAACTCCATGAAGGAGCTTGTGCCTCTCACATTGGGGGAAGAGCCTTAGGCGAGAAGGCTTTAAGGACGGGGTACTACTGGCCTACCTTAAAGGAGGATGCTATAGGCTATGCAAAGAAATGTGACAGTTGTCAGAAGCATGGGAATGTGCATCAGAAGCCGTCCAACTATTTGACCCCCATCTTGTTCCCTCCCGCCTTTTTGCCAAATGGGGCATGGATATCCTAGGACCTTTCCCTGTGGGCGGCTGGGCAAAAGAAGTTTGTGATTGTAGCGATGGACTATTTCACTAAATGGCTAGAAGCGAAGCCATGCGAGGAATAACAACAAGCGACGTCAAGGGCTTCATCCGGAAGAACATTATAACTCGATTTGGCATGCCTCGATCAATCGTCTTTGATAATGGTCCACAGTTCAAACGCCTAAGCCGAAAGACCGGCGTCGAAAAGAGAAATCAAAGCTCACTTTGCGAGCTCGCCCACCCACAAGCTAATGGGCAAGTCGAGTCCTTCAACAAGATTCTATCAAATGGAATCAAGAAGAAGTTGGACAATGCCAAAGGGCAATGGGTTGAAGAACTGCAATTGGTATTATGGTCCATTAGAACAACTGCCAAGAATTCTACAGGCGAGACGCCTTTCATGCTAGTCTATGGTACTGAAGCCGTCTTGCCCATTGAGATCGAGGAGCCCACCCTACGAGTCATGTTATACACAGAGGAAGCCAACTGGGCCGCATTGCGTACGGCCTTGGACCAAGTCCCAGAAGTCAGGGGCAATGCCTTGCTAAGAATGCAATTATATAAATTGCGTATGGCTCGGGAGTTTAACAAAAGAGTTGTTAGACGACCGCTAAAGGTGGGGGATCTTGTTCTGAGGAAAATGGAAGCGATTGGACGAGCTAAAGAGTTGGGAAAACTAACACCAAATTGGGAAGGACCTTATCTGATTGTCCAGGAAATACACAGTGGGACTTTTCGTCTGCAAAGTCTAGATGGACGACCTATTCGGCGTACACGGAATTGAATGAACTTGAAGAAGTACCACGTCTAGCTCAGATCCTCGTCAGATATAAGTAGGGTACTTTGTAGTTACTCCAAAGTGCCACGGCACATATTAGTAAGAAAAGAATTGTATACATGCATCTTGGCTTTCAGCCAAGCAAAATCCATATAATACAATTCCTACTATCTTATCTTTTTGTTTATTTTCACCAAGTTGCTTCACTTCGGGGCATTAAAATCAGTTACTCGTCTAAAAGTGACAATAACTTGGACAAAAAATACAAACAAAAGCAGAACGTCAGAATTGCTAGCATTTACGCCAAACATCACTCCCTCAAAGAGACCGGCCAATAATGCATATATGGCCGTCGAATTGACAAAACCTCTAGTAAGAAGTAACGTCAATAGTCTCTGAGAGAAAGCCGGCCTCGAAATAAGCCCTTAGTAAAGGATGCTTACTTTCAAAAAAAAAAAAATACGGACGGCTAGGTAGTCCAGGACCACAGTAAGGGATCGCTACTTAATGACGAGTGTTGCTCCCTCAAGGAAGCCGGCTAAAACATTATGTGAACATGTATCTAACGCTCGCCCATCAACTTCAACGAGGCTCGGCCAAGTCGGCGCTCTCCTTCTTAGACTTTAGCTCCCTTCGATATTTGATTGAGCTAAGCCCAAGAACGGGGATTACGAAGTATATAGGACGAGCTATTGATCGAAGGTCGTCCAAAAACCCGGATGGCCCCAGGACGAAGGTGGCCCCCGGGAAGGTGGTCGTCCAAGTATGGACGTTCTCCTTCATTGAGTAATCCTCGTCCAAAAGGGAGGCGATTCCAGGACGAAGATGCCCCCCAGAAGGTGATCGTCCAAGTATGGACGCTCTCCTTCATTGGGTAATCCTCGTCCAAAATTGGAGGCAAATTCCGGACGAAGATGGCCCCAAGAAGGTGATCGTCCAAGTGTAGACGTTCTCCTTCAATGGTACTTAGATGCCGTCCCGAGGACGAACCTTTTTGGTACTTGGATGCATATGCAATTATCAAACTCATATTGTAGACCGTCCAATTTTTCGGGACGAGTCACATTTTTACTTGAGATTAAAATTTTGTAAATTTTCATGAAAAGCGATCGTCCGATGATTTAGGACGAAGGTGCTATTATACTTGGTCAAAATTAGTGTTCGGAAAGATAAAAGGCAGGGAATTGACAAAAATATTCTTTCATATATGATTTGTGAAGAATTACAAAGTAGGAGCTGAAGAGTTACAAAGAAGCATGAAAATAAACCTAAGCTTAGGCTTCGTCTTGAACGGGTCTCTTGGTCGTCTTTAGGGGTTTCCACCTCAGCGGCCGGCTTCGTCGTCTGACTCTTCAAACTCCGGAGGTTCCTCGGCGCATACCATAGCCCGATGAACGCTCTCTTGATACTCCAGACGACGAACGAAGCTGGGGACCTCAGTTTCCTCAGCCAGGCATCCCAAAGGCTTTGACGGCCCGAGTCCTTGGTCGTATTGACGACTTGTTTCAACCCTTCCTTGGCGTCGTCGAAGGACTTGGCCGCCTCCACTCCGACGGGCGAGTCCTTGCCCTTAGGAGAATGTTCTCTCTTCTCGGCTCGGCGGCGGCAATAAGAGCGACATCCCTTTCGCCTTTCAACTCATCGAGAGAGCGTCTATGATCATCCTTAGACGATCCTGCTCGGCATATAGCTGGTTGATTTTAACAAGATGATTCTTGTTCTCGAGACTCCAGAGTGTCGATCTCTTCTCCAAAGCCTCCGGGGATTGACGATGGAGAGTGTTAGCCATCTCAATATCATGGATGGCTTTGTCGCCCATTGTAGTTGCCAAATGGACGAGTCGTTTATTCTCTTTTCTAAGCTCCCGCGCCCAATCTTGATTAGCATCTTGCGAGCCGGAAGCCGGGGGCATGGAAAGCAAGGCGAGTTGTTAGACGATTTGCAAAGCAAAAATTTATACAAGTATAAAACAAGGCGAGTCATAAAGCAATACCTCGGCGACAAGTCGAGACATGTAGCCCACATGCCCGGCGGACGCTCCCCTTAATCCCTTGATGTAGGATTCAGGGAAGCATTTGAAGAGCTCCTGCTTGAGCCGCTCTTTTCTCCGGCTTTGACATTTTGGCAAAGGCGGGAGAAGACTCCTCGTCCGAATCGGCGATGGGAGGAGTTGGGGGAATAGCGGGGCCTTTGCCCTTATCCGAAAGAGGGGGAGAGTCGGTTATCTTGATAGGGAAGACGATGGCTTGTCTATTGGACGGACTCATGGACCGTCCACCGACCCGCATCGTCCTAACTATGTTGGGGTAATACGACTCACCGGACGAAATCGACGCCGTCCTAACAGCTAGGGGCATCTCGTGGCACTAGCTTTGCCACTGAGCCGCTGAACCCAGGATAGCTCTCGCGGCGACATCGGCTCCGGCGCAACCAAGCCGGGCGGACTGCGGGTTGACCTCGCGAGAGTCGGCCGGGCAAAACAGCGAGCGGCACAAATGCGTGTGCATCCCCTACCTCCTCGGCCGATCCGGAGTTGACGACTCTCTTTTAAGAGTCTTCGCTTGTGGGGAGGCATGCTTTTCTCCCCCACTCTCGGCGGCGGAGAGCCGACTTATCCGCTCTCTTCCCTTGTAAAGCCCTTTGGCTTCTTCGGCTGAAGGCGGTCGGCGGGCTGCGGTAGGCCTCTTCCTCGGACGAGGACGACTTCCCAGTGGAAGCTTGTTTGTAGGAGCATTTTTACGCAAAAAGTTAAGGCATCGGACTGATCGTCCACAAAAAAGAAATAACTACCATTGTAAAAATACGAGACGAGAATGGTCCCAGAAGGTGGCCGTCCAAATATGGACGTTCTTCTATGGCCGACCCTCGCCAAAAAATTGGATGCAAGAATCCGGGCGAGTACGGTCCCAAAGAGGTAACCGTCCAAGTCCGGACGATTATTGCTTTAGTTGTTCTTCGTCCAAGATTTGGGGCAAAACTCTTGGACGAGCATGACCCCAAGAAGGTGAACGTCCAGTGTCCGGATGCTCTCCTTTTTGGGTGACTCTCATCCAAGAATGGGACACCAACTCTTGGACGAACATGGCTCCAAGAAGGTGACCGTCCAAGTCCGGGCGTTCTCCATCTTGACATGACCTCGTCCAAGAATTGGTACACCATTCTTGGACGAGCATTGTACTAAAGACGTGACCTCGTCCAAGAATTGAATACCAAATCTTGGATGAGCATGGTCCCAAAGAGGTGACCGTCCAAGTTTGGACGTTCTCCTTCTTGGGACGACCCTCGTCCAAGATTTGAAAAACAATTCTTGGGCGAGCACGGTCCCAAAGAGGTGACCGTCCAAGTCCGGACGTTCTCCTTCTTGGGGCGACCCTCGTCCAAGATTTGAAAAACAATTCTTGGGCGAGCACGGTCCCAAAGAGGTGACCGTCCAAGTATGGACGTTCTCCTTCTTGGGACGACCCTCGTCCAAGATTTGAAAAACAATTCTTGGACGAGCATAGTCCCAAAGAGGTGACCGTCCAAGTTTGGACGTTCTCCTTCTCGGGATGACTCTCGTCCAAGAGTTGGGAAACAGTTCTAGGACGAGCATGGAGACAGAGAACTGGTCCCAAAGAGGTGACCGTCCAAGTTTGGACGTTCTCCTTCTTGGAGTGACCCACGTCCAAGAATTGGATACCAATCCAAAAAAAAAAAAAAAAAAAAAAAAAAAAAAAAAAGAAGAAATTACCACTGTTTCCGCCCTTTTTTCGGCGCTGCTCTTTGCATACTCCTTCCACAAATTATTTGTGAATTGGGACATGCTGATTTCTCCCGTCCAAGATGGTTCGAGGCGTTGTCTGGCCGAGTCTGAAAATACAAAAGAAAAAAAAATATATGTGTTCGTCAAATGAGTTATGGACGAAGAGTTCTACTTGGATGATTTTAAATATACCTTTATCCTCAGCCAACCGCAAGCCGGCAGCGACCAAGAAGTCGTCTTGGTAAAACATTTCCTTAAAGGGTATCCAGTTAGACGGTCCCTTAAAAGATCGCTGGCCGGGTCTGGAGTACTCCTTCACTCTGAAGTACTCTACCACCTCCTCGTCAAATTCGTCCTCCAGCTCCAGCCAAGACCGCTTCCGTCCGGTATTTGTGACGGATCTATTATAATATCTGTAGCTCTCTGTGACATAGTCGCTGGACGCCCGTAAAAAGATGAAGTCGGCTTTCCAATCGTGCATCTTTGACGATTTCCCCAAGCCGTCATAAAGCTCGAACGGTTGCGTCTTTGAGCCATGCTCCGTCCATAGCCCCGTACCTTGGACGCATAATGGATATGGGTAAAGGCTTGAAGGGAAAGGGCTAGGCCGCGTAGCTCGCATGACTGCAATAAACGTCGGGATGTTGTGCCAAGCGTTCGGCGCCAGCTGGTTATGGCCGATGTGGTAGTCTTGCGAAGCACTTGTTCTATGAAGTCGTGAAGTGGAAACCTCGATCCAAGCATCTAAGGCTAGTTTATAAACGGCGAAATGGCTCCTGGGAGCACTCGGGATCGTCGCATCGTTAGTAGGAATGACAAAGGAGAAGCCCGCATGGGCATGAAAGACGACAAGAAATTAGGGTCCGGTCCTAGTTTTTCTAACCACTTACGGTTAACTAAAATGAAGCCGGGGTCGAAAGGGGACCTAAACGCTTTCTAATCTCCGACGAGGTGGTAGAGGCCTCGTCGATTCATCGGCTGACCTCGGGATCGCTACCATTATTACCCTCGCCGATCTCCTCCGTATCGGCGTCCCGCCGAAAGTCGGTTTCGTTTTATTTAAAAGTCTCGCCTCATGGTCAAAAGGGAGGCCTGTCCAAAGACCCGAGCACTTTGGACCTCTCTTGCCTCATCCGGCACTCGTCCGCCGATTCCTCCATATCCGAGCCGTTTGATGGAATTATTGCTTTTCGTCTTAGACGGGCCGTTTGCTTGACGCGCGCCGGATTACCCCCGCACGGGTAAAGACGGGTCGTCGACTTTCTCGGCCAAAACTATGAAAAAAATATGTACTCGGCCGAAGAGGCCCAACTCTAGAATGTGCCGAAGAAGAAGTATCGGTTCTAGGGTCAAGACAAGCTCTTGGTCGGCTAGGATTATTTGACGAAGATGATTCCATTTTATTGATTTTCTAAGAAAAAATAAAGAATAAAGAAGAATAAAAGGATCAAAGAAACGATACCGCTTTAAGAACGTCCGGGGAAGTTCGGTGAAGGATGCTTGAAGCCGGACGATCTCTCTCTCTTAGAAAATTGCGAGTCTCTCTCTCTAGAAAAATTTGTTCGAAGTGGTAAATGATTGAATGTTTTCACACCAAGGATATTTATAGAGGGATAAGAAACCTGTGGCCGTCAAGAATGACCGAAAAGGGAGTCTCCCGTCTAAAATGACCGGGATAGCACAAGAAAGGGCGCGTCATTTCCTTCATTTTGAAAATACTACCTTACGTATAACGGGCCGTAACAGTCGGACGGGCCAGCAAAAAGCTACCTTGGGTAAAAGGGCATTAACGATCGAGATGGGCCAACAATGGAAAACCCTTTTAGGGGCAAATGTTGTAGCCAAATATCAACGGCTCCCTTGACGACACATGGGCTCATCGAGCCGTACACGTGTCATCCTAGTTAAAATAAAAATAAGACTTAATCTCCGGGCTATACTCGGTTGGGTAAAAGGATCGAATTTCGGCCCAATAGCCGAGCCCAAGCGGTGCCAAATGGTGAAGGGGAGTGGTTAATAGACATCCCCCCGGTCATGGTCCGCCACATGTCATGATCTCGATTCCTCGGCCAATCGGGAGGCCACTATTGCAGTCGGTTTTTAAGGTTAGCCGTCAACTTGCTATCACTATAAATACCCACGAAATCGGGAGAAAACACATTCAATGCAAACAAGTGTAAAGTTACTCTGATAAATTCTCTCTCATTTTCTCTTTCTATCTCTACTTTCTCTTACAACTCCTGATAACTGACTTAAGCATCGGAGGGGGAACCACCACCCAAACCTCCAGGGTGGGTCCCTTTGTGCGGAGTTCGGGAGCGAAGCCAAGGCTCGGGATCAAGCTATAATTCGGGCATTGTTGCACAAGTCTCCATCCGAAGAACACTCAAGATACTACTCTACTTGCTCGACAAGGAAGCTAAGCCTACAGCTTACTTGTTGGACAAGCGGACGAAACAAATGACATTTATAATAATAGCAACGACATTAATAATAATACCAATATTAATAATTAATAAGTACAACAAAGACAATAATAATAATCTTTTTGAACAAATGTACTAGTAAATAGTAATATTAATAGTAATAGTAATTGTATAAAGTAATATTAATAATAATAATAATAATAACAACAACAATAATAATAATTATTACAATAACAATAATAGCATTAGTAATACTAATAATCTTAATAATCATAAGTTTTTAAATATAAGCATAATCTGAACTTATCGATCGATCGATCTCGATTCGAACTTATCCGATCCGATCTCGAACTTATCCGATCATCGATCGATCTGAACTTACCCGATCTCGATCCGATCCGAACTTATTTTTTCGATCGATCGATGCCGTCCGATCCGATATGATCTGATCTGAAATAAGCAAAAATAAGGTTAACTGAACATATCCTAAGAAGCAGCCTACAGTGTCTCGGTCGTCTACAGAGGCAGAATATCGTTCTATGGCTGCTATAGTTTGTGAATTAAAGTGGTTAAAGCAGCTACTAGGCGATCTTGGAGTTCTGCATCCTGCAGAGATGAGATTATATTGTGATAGTCAATCTGCGTTATATATTGCCAAGAATCCGGTGTTTCATGAACGTACTAAACGTATTAAGGCTGATTGTCATTTTGTTCGTGATGCCGTGACTGAAGGTCTTGTGAGTCCATCATATGTTCCTACTAAGTTTCAATTGGCATATATTTTTACTAAAGCACTAACTGAACATTATTATGTTAGTTATCCAACTATTAGCAGCGAAACCTAGATTGTCGGTGCGTTACTGCCGTACTTTTCGATTTGGAAAGCACAAGGCAAACATGAATCCATAAGCTTAAACGTATTATAACTAGAAATCATAATTATCTATTATAAAAACTTAAATTGAAACTTACATAGGCTAACATTAATTTAAATTATAACCATAAGTGTTTATGAAAGCTTAAGGCAAACATGAATACATGTTTTATGCTTGTGTGAGATTTGATTATGAGTTGAATATCATGTTTGTATGGAATATTAATGCAAGCATGTTGGATTGGGAACTTTATTTATTAATTCACATGGGGGAATTAATATATTTAGTGAGTTGGACCATGTTTAAATCATGTGTTCCCTTATATTATTATTTTTACTACTCTATGAGGACTGTGGGCCTTATTTGGTAAGTTGATAATTTATGCCTTTGAAAGGTAAGCTGATTGTTGGCTAGGTTCAACAAATAAGAAGGATTGGAATAAAAAGAAGTATTCTTGGATTGTAAGTTGTGTAATCACTTATTAAATCCTAAGATAAAAAGAAGTTCAGTTGTGAATGTTTGATTTGAGATTTCTGTATTACTTGTGTGTCATAATAAGTAATAAATTGTAAATCACGCAAAGTGTAACTTGGATAGTAATAAATTTTAGACTGGTGCACATCTGAAGTTGGACAATCAGGAGTTGGGGTACATGGTGAGCGTGTCATGGCTTTTTCTGGGAATTGGATTGATCATCGTTCCTCTTTTTATTCAAAGGTTCCTCGATATCGCAGGTCATTATGGAATACGGAGTCGCGCCCGTATTTCGTCTTCCTAGGGAAGGCTGGTTTTTAGTTAGACAACTCGGTCCAATAACTATTCCATTAAAGTAATAAAAAGATGATTAAAGTTTAGTTCAGTAGAAGTAATCTGCAGAATGTTATATTGTTATATTATTATTTATCCCTGTTTATTAATTTGTTAGTATCATGTTAGGAATGTTATTTATTATTATGTATTACTCAGCTTTGCTGATTACGTGCTTTGTTTGTATGTGTTGATCATGGCTTTGCCTTATTGATCCTGTGATGACCCATTTTGGTGAGCAGATTCTTTAGAGCATTGACATCTACAGGTGTGCAGATTTGCACATTAGGAATCTGGGAATGGAGAGCTTCTGTAACAAATTGTTTTGCCTGTTGCTTTAGTAGAAACATATTATATTAAGTTTGGTTTTGGAGTAGACATTTTTAGAGTGTTGGTTTTAAGTACTTTATTTATTTATATTTAAAGTATGAAGTTTAGTTATGTTTGTTTTCCGCTGCAAAATTCTGAATAAGTCGATACGTTTTCACACGGCGCGATAATACTTTGATCATTCTCTGTGTTTTATAATAAAAAGGTATTTTAGAAAAGAGAGAATTGTCGGGGTGTTACAGATTGTTGCACATAACATGTTGGTGTTTGTCCCGTGCACCCGTACCCGCCTGTAAACCCTTACCCATATCCCATATGAGGATTGGGAGGCGGCACGTGCACGGGCACGGGCACAGGCACATTTTGTGCTTGGTACCCATATCCGCATCCATATCCATATTCATATCCTTGGGGCTGGTATCCAAGTTGAGGTGCACTATGACTATACGGCATGGGCCCACCTACATTTGGACATGAATACATACTAGGCTCAGATTTAAGTGTGGGACCACATGCTAAGGTGGGGTCCAATTCTGGTAAAGTAGTTGAACCTAATGTAGGATAGGCTATAATTGGTTCATTAAGTTTTGATTCCAGCTTTAGGGTGAATATTTCTCCAAATTTGAAAAATAACTCCATTTCACCTCTAAATTTTCCGGTTGAGGTTTGATTTTGGTACACTACGTGCCTCTCCTGGTCAATAGGATCGGTAGAATCAAAAAGCTCCTTGAGGGGTACATAAACCCGGCCTATTTCTTTATCTCCAAGAGTTCGGTCCGACATAATCCGAAAAACTAGACCGAGCTGGTTCAACCGGGCGGCCGACTCATCAAATGTAAATTTCATATCATGGTTCCACTTTGGGTTGGTCCACCATGGCACCATCTGTAATGCCCCGACTACTAATCAACATTATTATGTTAGTTATCCTATTATTAGCAGCGAAACCTAGATTGTCGGTG
Source organism: Beta lomatogona (assembly GCA_947646795.1). Classification (NCBI taxonomy): domain Eukaryota; kingdom Viridiplantae; phylum Streptophyta; class Magnoliopsida; order Caryophyllales; family Amaranthaceae; genus Beta; species Beta lomatogona. The sequence continues at coordinate 268,123 of CANSNZ010001007.1, read as the reverse complement.
CGTTACTGCCGTACTTTTCAATTTGGAAAGCACAATGCAAACATGAATCCATAAGCTTGAACGTATTATAACTAGAAATCATAATTATTTATTATAAAAACTTAAATTGAAACTTACATAGGCTAACATTAACTTAAATTATAACCATAAGTGTTTATGAAAGCTTAAGTACTAGAGTGCTCCTCAGTGCTACGTCATACCGTCTTCCCCGTTAATACCCAAAACAGAAAAACAAAACGTTATGAGCCGAGGCTCAGTAACATACTACTCTAACCTCGTAAATTCACTTCAATTCATTTTATTTGCAATCAGAGGGGAGAGAATATAGTAAAACATTTATGAAACCATTACGTAAACATAACATTATAACATCATAACATCATCATGATTTTGTGATATCAATTTATTAACATTATCGTCATTTGGCAACTGGCATATAGTTTTGTAGGACGCCTCCTACCAATGCGGTACCCCTTTCGGGTGTACGGCGAACAATGCAGTACTCCTTTCAAAAGTACGGCGGACAATGTAGTATCCCTTTTGGGGTATACGTCAAACAATGCGGTATCCCTTTCGGTAATACGGCGGACAATGCGGTACTCCTTTCGGAAGTACAGCGGACAATGCGGTATCCCTTTCGGGAATACGGCGGACAATGTGTTTCCTTACTATGTTGCCAGAACTTCTTTTCATTTATCATATTTGTGCCTTTTATGTACTTTTTAGAAACTATATAACAGGGTCATTGTAGAAACGTCATATCAAATGATTCATAGAAATATACATAGATCATACTTCTCATTACATCATACCATTTTTAGAAACATCATTTTCATAGCCAAACATTTCATATCCCGCACACCATAAACATAGCATAAGCATTACATAATAGCATTATATGAAATATAGTTGGAAGGGGAGTGCGGGTGTTAGCAGTAAACGTTACCTGATATCCTGTGTAGTGATTTTAATAGCCGGGGGAGGCTTGTAATATTATTTTTCCCCTTTTTTTATCTAATTAAGAACCAATTAACGGAATTCATTACAACTTATCTAAGACTTGGAATTTTCTAAAGTAAATATACTCATTCTTAATAAGTAGCATTTCAGGATATATATTTAACTTAGTATTTGTTTTTAACTTTAGATTGTGAAGATTCTAATAATTAGTCAATGTTTATATTAGTGCAACATATTACATAGTACTACTTATTGAGTCTTTCAAAACATAAAGGTCATACTTGAACGAGAATAATAATTATAGTCTTGACTTGCTATCCATGTTTTTATTTTTAACGCCTTTTAAACATAAAAGTCATATTTAGGTGGCAATATTAACTAATCTTTGATTTATAATTCATGTTTAATGACTTGTAAATATGCTTTTCTTATTATAATTAATTCATTCTCTAAACAAACTATTACGAAATGAATATATTAAAACTCACATTATTATTTTTAACTAAGGGGTGAAGTTTAATATCGTCAACAAATTACTCATTTATGATTAGACGTAGGTTTAGCATGAGTACTACTAACTAGAAGGATTATTATTATTATTCTACTGACCCAAATATTATCATTAATAGTAAAAATAACTTGTTCATAAGTTATACATAGTTAATGTTAAACTCAACTGTTTGCTATTATTTAATCTAAACGTCTTGTTTTTTTTTTTGACATCGAGAAAATTTGCATTAATTGAAATACGGAATACAAACTAGGCTAAACAACAACAACATAAGAACACTAAATTGAGCTTTACCTGCTTTTACAAACCAAACTAAGTTAAAATAAATAACACTATTAAGATTCTGCTTTAAGCAGAGGCTTGCATTGTTTGATGCTTGAATCATAATCCTGCTGGAAGTGGTTGACAATAGCTGGATCCGAGCTTGAAAAACCGAGGACCTATTGTAGTTTCTTGGATAAAGGCAATCTGCAATAGAGGGGTATATCTTACCTGCTGAAAGTAGTGGGAGGAGCGAATTTCGATCACGAGTTGGATAACAACCAACCAAGGGCGAGATTGGAATATCGCCACCTGAGCAATTCCAACGACCTTCTGTCACTTGGAATTCATGGCTCATGAATCTTCGAAGAGTCACGTTCCTTGGTGACTCCTTACTATTCTGTGAGAGTATTTCAGGGTTCTCCTGTTGAAATGAGAACCACATTTGAGTTGACGTGCTGGAAACCACCAGGTTTAACTGGGGTGCCGTCTTCAGATTTGATTTTGCAAAGACAGAAGTCTTCCAGATCAGACCAATGTCAATCTAAAAAGAGAACGAAGTACTACTAGCTCTCCAATACACCTCCGATTTGAAAAATCGGAGAACACACGACTAAACCACGAAAATCTTGCCCCTCCTCGGCCACACTCACATTGTTTGAGAAAATCGACTATGGGATCTCTAACTTTTGGATCCTCACTTTCTACCTCCATTTTTCTGAATCCTAATCTAGGATCATTTTGATCTCTCACGTTAGAACCCTTTTCCCGATTCACCCTCGATATTGAAAATTCATGAAACTCAAAATCATGGTAGCCTACCCTAGTATCTTTGAAAGATCTACTCCTAGAGTTTAAGGGGGAAATCTACTATACCCACTAGAAAAAGTTTTAGTCTTTGGATGTAACTTAACCTTCATCAAAGACTCTAGGAAACCTACATATACTCCATTTGCAGAATTGAACCACCATCCTTCACCCAAGTGACAATCAACATTCAATTGCCCCATAACCAACCACAAAACACAACTTCAACAATGCGAAATGAACTACATCCTCTAGTTATTAGCAGAAGTACCACACATATTAAGCAGAAAAACATCCTACTCATGATGAAAACAACACCTACTAAGAAATTGTAAACAAGGAAGTGAAGTACAACCTCAATACCCTTCAGATCTGGAAAAACTCCAATGATATTTGGGCGAGAAACTTACTGCCTTGCTTGAACTCCAACGATACCACCCCAACAGCGAGGAACACAAAAACGGCGAAACTTAGAGACATGGGAAAGGCCCTTAGGGGAACCAAAACCGGGAAATCCTAGTGGAACGCAACTAACAGGGGGGATTGAGGAAGGGGAAACTTGACCAAACAGGGGAGCGGGGAGGGGAACACGGGGGGAGGGGAAGACGAAACAACCGGGGGAGGGGGGAGGGGAAAGGGAGGTATGACACCACCACGGGGAAGGGGAGGGGAGACACAATACCACCGGCGGAGAGGGAAAGACCGGGCGTTCGAATCAACACGACACCGAGGACGAGGCGACTCGGGGAAAAGGGGGAAACGATGCTGAGGAAACGACTCGACTTGGAGAGGGGGAGGGAACGACTCAACGAACTCTAGGAACGAAGGTGGCAACTGGGGGGTGGGGACAATGGGGACGCCTGGGGACGGCGGTTGAAGACGATGGCGACTTGGGAGGATTCGACTCGGGATGGGGAGAAAGCAAAAACAGACATCCGAAAACATAGACAACGGAAAGCAGGCAAGCTCGCCGGCAACCGGGTGAGCAGCGTGCTCAGGCAGCAACCGGCGAGCCTGCTTGGTGGCGCGAGATTGTAGGGTTTCCTGGTTGAGAGGATTTCTTAGAGAGAGCGTGTGTTGTTGCGGGAGAAGAGGATACTCACTATACTTTCCAAGAGACAATATACAGATACCCGCTTGAGGGTTACATTCATCAATCTAAACGTTAATACTTGTTAATTATCATACATTTCTAGAAGTGATTAGTCTAGTTTAATCTCTATTATATAAGCCAAGGGAGGAGGTATGGTGTCCCCCTTTGAAATGACGAGAATACACTTTAAAATTTTTAAAAAACATTTTCTTTTTATAAAAAAAAATAAAAAAATGAGAATCAATACAACTTGCCATATGGAATAAGTTAAAAATGGAATATGCAATCACCATTAATAACTTGACAAAATAGATTGGCACAATCAATTCACGAAATTAATTAAAATCTTCAATCAAAAAAGCTAGCGATATATCCTAACAACATAATAGTTCGTATTTACAAAGTTCAAACAATATGGTTTATTAACATTTACAATCGTTAAAGAACTATACTAAAGCCCCTGACAAGAAATTATTAAATCATCGACCAAATTTTTCAGTGATGGTATTGAACAGTTAAAAATTAGTCACCTTCAATTTTAAAAGATAATAACATCTACAAACGAACCTCAATAATTTACATCACTACCAAAATAATTTTAGATTAAAAAAATATGTCCATTCGTACATATAGCTACATAAGGTTGTTAACGCACACATCGCGTGCTTATACGACTAGTATAAAAATAACTAAATAGACTAACTTAAGAATATAATCATGGATCTTACTAATATGTATACTCCAAATTAGATTACCAAAATCAGTTTAGTTCTTATTGTAAAAATAGCCCAACATAAACAATTAACAAACTAACATATTAAGGGCCATTCTATAGCTTTCATTTAAGCCCAAAAGCTGAAACTAATTCTTAATTCATGACTTGGGCTTGAATTATTCACTAATATCAGGAAAAAAAAAAACATAGGTGTGATTTTCATACCTTTGCTCAGTTGAGCAAGGAAGAAACAACGGGGGGGAGAAGCGAATTCCGGGACAGCGACGGCGTGCACCAGCAGGCTGGTGGCATGGTGGCTGGGCGGCGAAATCTGGCGGAGGTGGTGGAGCAGCACTAAAAACTAATACCCATTGCAATGATTGAAAACCCACAAAGTCAACACAAACCAAAATTGAGGCAGTAAGCACTCAAGTTAGGAGCTACATCAATTTGCAATCTCATCATAATAAACAAACAATATTACCTCGATTTTGTCTTCCTTTAAACTTGACCTCCTAATGATTTTGTAATTTCCTTTATTTGGCGCACTTGATTGATTACTATCGTGACATCGATAGTAATTTACGCCATCATCATCCGTTCCTCATCCAGTAAGCAAAATCACATGATCGAGATGTTATTTATACAAGCTATACGGATTCGGTCGTGGGTATTCATCCCTTTTGAGCCTATTTACTACATCTGGATTTTTCTGATAAAAACAAAGTTGTTAAATAAATTCCACTATAATATTTACCTATAAATTTTGTTTGGTACTTAACCGCATCATGTGGTAATAACTTAAGTTTAACTCCCAAAGGCATTCGTCTGAGGAAATCTATAATATGTTTCTCATCAGGTTTAAGACCTCCTAGTTGGGGAGGCGCTGAACATATGCGATATAACTTATAAGCGATCACACAGGGACCCCGGAATTTTCGTGTCCTATATATTATTTTTATATTGATAGCCCAACCTAATTTTTGTGCAAAAAAGACGACCCATGGACAATTTAAATCAATAAATTTTGGTCCGGACCTCAAAATTCTCGAAAATGTGGTTTGTCCCGGCACAAAATAGCGGGTTTTGGCGCAAAAAATTTGGTCCTAAACGAAACACTTTTTTTGTCAAAACTCAGCTTGGCCAATGACCCCCACTATACAAATCTAAAGAATATTGGTACTTGGGCCCCACCTAATTTAAAGCTCCATTAGAAGGACGAGTTAAAGTAGTGTTTTTTAGATAGTCAACATACTTATGGTGACAATGTGATTAGCATGAAATGTTATATTGACCTCCAGACATCCCTCTAGCAGAATGTCCACCATCCCTCTAGCAGAATGTCCAGCCATCCCTCTAGCAGAATGTCCAGCCATCATCCCTCTAGCAGATTGTCCAGAGTCTCCAGACATCCTTCCAGCAGATTGCCTTTGCTCTTATTAATAAAATATTTCTTTTGATCAATATTTCCAATATAAAACTATAATAAAAAATATCAATTTTTCTTTTGAAAAATCTACTAAATGTATTAGAATATGGGTATATCTTACTTATAGTTTCCAATAAGAACATTAAATACAGTAATATACCAAATAAATGACAAATTTTAAAGTAAAAAATACAGAAAAAATAAGTCAAATTTAGGTATTCGGTCCATGATTTTTAAAAAGATTATGACCTCAAACTATGCCAAAATGTTTTGTTCCTTGTTTGCCAAATCTAATACATTATTGCGGCAATACCTGCTGTAATCACATTTTTTATTAATATCAGAAGTTTTGCTGATTGAAGTTGGTCGTCTGGTATAAGCAACGATGGGGGCACATCATCTGTCCGTATGGTCGGTGTTTATATATAGAGTATCCGAGAGATTTTGAGGTTTATATAGTTGTGTAACAGGAGGAAGGAAAAAGAGTCTTAAAGAATTTTCGATTAGTAATTCAAGAAAAACATTAAAAACCATCTTCAAACTAGCTAATTGATTGAGTGACTTTAATTTGATTATGTTTTCCACTGTTTCATCCATGGATAAATAAACACTCTATATGCTAGTTTATATGCATAGACATTTGATATACAATCACATCAGTTTGCTTGTTTTAAATATTAATGAGCGTGGTGAATTGATAAAATCTTATTCTTGGATTACATCCAACAAAAATATTTTTAAATTGCTTGTGAGTTTTTCATTTATCATGCCAATTTCAAATGTGTTACCCGCAATTAGTCTGTTAGATCTTAATGTTAAATTTATAAAAAGAAATTTTAACAGTTTTGTGTTAGGGATATATATGACAACGGACTGGTTTGAAACACTATATTTCTTGAAACATTACATTTCTTAAAGCACGGTACGAAAATTGAACTGTTAGTGCAAGAGTGCTGACAATAAATTTTCGCGCCAAAATCCGCTATTTCGTGCCGGGACAAACGACATTTTCGAGAATTTGTCGATCCGGACCAAAATTTATTGATTTAAATTGTCCATGGGTCGTCTTTTTTGCACAAAAATTAGGTTGGGCTATCAATATAAAAACAATATATATGGCACGAAAAATTTTCGAGTCCCTGTATGATCGCTTATAAGTTATATCGCACATGTTCAACGCCTCCCAACTATGAGGTTTTAAACCTGATGAAAAACATATTCTAGAAATCCTCAGACGTATGCCTTTGGGAGTTAAACTTAAGTACGATGGGATAGTATTACAACATGATGTGGGTAAGTAGCAAACAAAATTTATATGTAAATATTGTAGTGGATTTTATTTAACAACTTTGTTTTTATCCGATAATCCAGATGGAGTGTATAGGCTCAAAAAGGATGAATACCCACGATCGGACCCGTAATTGTATAAATAACATCTCGATCATGTGATTTTGCTTTAAACATGGGGAACGAATGATAATGGCGTAAATTACTATCGATGTCACGATAGTAATCAATCAAGTGCGCAAAATAAAGGAAATTACAAAATCATTAGGAGGTCAAGTTTAAAGGAAGACAAAATCGAGGTAATAGCGTTTGTTTATTATGCTGAGATTGCAAATTGATACTAGCTCCTAACTTGATTGCTTACTGCCTCAGTTTTGGTTTGTGTTGACTTTGTGGGTTTTCAATCATTGCAATGGGTATTAGTGCTTAGTGCTTGGTAGTTTATTGACTTGTTTCACTTGATGTGAGACCTGTTTTTGAACTTTGGTTCTATCACTCTATGCTCTGTGGGATTATTACCAAATGAAATTTTTTGATCTGCATTTAAGCTTTAGTTTGGTTTCGGTGTGGTATACTGGTCAATGTCTTTGGATGCTTTCTAGTTATAATATGATGTGATATTTATAAAAATTCAGAAGCTATTTATCTCTTTTATTTTTCTTTTTTTATTGTAATGGAGAAGTTGTGGAGTATATGTATTCACAATACGAAGTAGATTTGTAAAAACCTCAAGTATGCTTATCAAATTGTCTAGTCCCAACTACTTTCATGGTCTATGTTAGTATAAGAATGTTATATGAGTACTTTGCTGAATCTCCTGGTCATTATGTTCATTTTTTGTTTTATTCTCTAGGTAAGTAAGCTATAATTCATATTTAATGTCTCTTAAAAAAAACTAGAATATTTAATTGACTTCCAAAGGACATTCACCGATGTATAAAAAGTGTGCCTATATGCTGAGGCACAAAGTGTTTTCGGTCAAGCGTTTTTTTGTGCTAGGCAAAGGGACTTAAAAAAGACCCACTTAAAGCAAAGTAACCAAAAGCACAATTCATAGCCGTCGTTTATTCTTTTGATTAAGCTCACATATAAAGGAGACAACAAATCTGTTTAATGATATAGTTTGTTATTACTTAATTATAAGAAATATCAAATCTGATTCTTATATCAAAAGGTTGTTACATATAGTTTTCAAAAGGGTCTTACATTTGGAAAGGAATTGGTATGGGTGGTAGTTTTATAAAAATAGCCTAGTCTGGAGGGTGGAAAATGGAAATTCTATAAACTTTTGGCATGACAATTGGCTGGATGAAAGCCCTCTTAGGAGCCAGATTCATGGCCCTTTGAATATAGGGGAGGTGGATTATAATTTAGCTACCATAAAATCAGGTAGTGTTGTCACCTATATCGTTCGACTCCTGAAACCTCTAAGCTTAGGAGGATCCATCTATTCCTCCTAGGAAGATGAGAATTTTTTTGACATTAGAATAGGATAAATGAGTTGACATAAGTGATTGGGAGTTGATTTGGAAATACGAAGGTTACTAGAAATTGAAATTTTTTCTATGGTAAATTTGGTGGGATAAAATTCCCTGCAATGCCAACATAAGCAAAATTATCAATAACCACCTAAATCACTGTGCTTTTTTTCCAACTTCTATAAAAGATATGAACAAACATCTTAAGAGCTTGCCCTAGAGCCTCTGAATTCTGGAATGTTGCATCAATCACGACGTGTTTTACTTTAAGCTTTAGAGATTTATTAAAATTGAGCATCTGTGGGCTCCCTAATGTTAACTCCCCTGTACCTTCCCAAGTCAACTTTTTCTTCCACATATAGAACTAGAGATGGCAATGGATCTTAGATCCGGCCCGGATCTGGGATACAGATCTGTTTTTTTGGATCTGGATCTCAAAATTTTAGACCTAATTGATTCGGGTTGGATCTGGATCTGATCCATGGACCCGGACCCAGATCCGTAGATCCATTTTATTATTAAAAATATAGTACTTCTAAATATTACTCAAGCCCACAAAACAAACCCTAATTCCCCTTCCTTTCACTCCCATTTCTCTCTCTATCCTACAATAGCCCACAACCCACTGCCACTACACCATCTCCGACCATCCACCGCGCACCAGCCAGCCGACAACCACCGTGCAGCAGCTCGCCGGCCGCCTTCTCTCTCTAGTATCTTGGTCCTCCCCTTCTTTCTCTCTCGATCCGCCGCCCCCTTTTCTCTTACTATCTTCTTCTCTCTTGTCAGCCCACAACCACCAGTCGCACCCAGTGGTGGAGCTAATAGTGGTCCTAGTTGGTCAAGTGACCAACCATTATTTTAAAAAAAAAAAAATCCTGCGTGTTGCTTGCTTGCACGCTTTTTTCAAAAACCCAATTCAAGTTTCTCTCTCTTCGGCAGTGGACTTCATCAATTTCTCTCTCTCCAATTCCTCCTACAGTTTTACTAAACCGCTTTAGATTTCTGCTCCATTTTCGCCTAGTTATAAAAAGCGTCTTGGGCGCCCCCAGGCGCTAGGCGACCTCAGGCGCATGAAAAATCACCTTGGAAGTCCTTGGCAAGGAGCGCGCGCCTCAGGCTGCTTTTTAGGGAGGCGCTAGACGACCGCCTCAGTCGATTTCAGGCTAGATGCACGAGAAGGAAGAAGATATGAGCTAAAAACCTTTAAAAAAGCAAAATTTCTTAAAATTGAAACTTACCCAATATTTTAAACTCAAATTCGTACAAAAGCCCTCAATTAATTACGTGAAATTGCTTAAATTTAATCCCCAAATCAAAATCGTAATCTGAAAAAAAAACCCTAATTTTATAATTTAAAAAATAACTGTATCTTTGTGGGGGCAAAGCTCGTCAACTGTGGCAGAGTTTTTCGGTGAGCAATCTCCAGTGGTCTTCGCTGGTCATGCATCTCCATTGGTCTTCACCGCTTTTCTCTTTCTATTCCTCTAAAGAGGAATATCGGTCCTTCTTTCCTTCCTTTGTTTTTTTATTCAATTTATTATACAAGCTTCTGCGTTTTGCTTTATTGCCAGCTTACAACTATAGTCACATGTCTCTTGAAAAGAAAGAAAGAAGAAGTCGTGGTCACATGTTCTTTTGCTTTCCTTCTCACTTTTTCTGATTTTGTTCCTTTTAGCCTCTGGTCAGATTTTTTTAAAAAATATACAGTTAATTTTTTAATTACAGTTACTGGTAACAAGTAGATTAATTTCATGGATAAACCTAAAAAAATGGAAATCATTAAAAGCACATTAGCTAATTTTACCATATGTAGGCAGCAACTTATAGTTTAAGTTACAACAGCTTATATAATATTTTTATTATTTTTAAGTTGTCTTGAGTATAAATTATGTTCTACAATTGACAATTAAGAATTTTGGCACCAATGGTGCGCCTCGCATAAGGGATGTGTGCGCCTTGCGTCTGCCTTGGTGCGCCTTCGCTTTTTAAAACTAAGATTTTTTCAAAGCTCGAACACTTCAACTATGGCGTCAGAAGCTGGAGAATGAGCTCGAGGTTGAAGAAGAAGCTAAGATGTCAAAAAAGACGATGTAGTAGAAGAAAGAGAAACTGGCGAGGACGAGAAAATGGAGGAGATAGAAGAGGTGAAGTAAGAGGAGAAGAAGTTGAAAAAAGGTAAGAGAGATCTGTTGTGAGGCCGACTCTTGCACCTAGTTCAAAAAAAATTCTTTGTTTTAATTTAAATTTTTTTTTGGCAATTTGTTTTAATTTATTTCCATCCCCCATCATTCTTCAATTGGCTCAACTTTGTACTAATTTAATGTTTAGCTCTTCTTCCACTTCAATATTTCTTCATCTAACTTGGCCCCCCTTTGTTTTTTCACTCATATGCCACGAGAGTTTTTTTTTATTTTCTAAATTGGATTAGCTAGAATCTAATTTTTAACTTTGTTCTACCTCTAATTGACATATTTTGTGAATTTATGTTTTGGGTAGTAATTGGTCTGTATCTTCAAGAAATTGGTGTGGTTGGTTGAATTATGTTACAATTTTCATGGGATTTATTAGGAAATTCTCTCATGTGATGATTTTTATAATTTCAATGCATTAGTTGCTTCATTTTACTTTCAGCTTGTTATTTAAGTTCTTGATATAGGTGATTTAGTGATTTAATTTGGTTAAACATTGGTTTTGGGTTATGGGTAAAAGAGGTAGTAAATTACTAAATTGAGTTATTACGAACTATGAGTTATTTGAAGAGAGATTTGTTGGGTGACTTCTAACTTTTGTGAGTTTAGTAGATTAGCCACGTATGTGAGAAATTAAGTTAATACCTTAACAAGATTATTTAAAGATGGTTAAAGATTGGTTATTGGATGTAATGTCGTCGGTGGACAGTGGTGTGTCCAACCATTTGCAAATTTATGGATCCTCCACTGGTCGCACCACCAGCCCTACTAACCGCAACCGCTACCGTGCGACCTTGATAAGTGCATTTCTAACGCACTTTATTGACTCCTTTTTAGCTCATTTTGATCCTCTTTCTCCCCTTTCTTTCCTCTTTCTTCTCCCTTTCCCCTTCTATTTCATTCACTTGATCATAGTGACATTTTGCTAAATTTTCAGTCATTTTTGACCGAATTTCTAGTACATTTGCTTTCACCCTGTTTTGCCATTTCTTAATATAGGTGGAACTACTAAGATGGCTATGTGTTGTAGAGTTGGCAAAGGAAGCAATGAAAATAGAGCACACGTTGAGAAGTGGTGCGCTTGCACTATGCCCCTTGTCCGCTTGCACAAAGGAGCACATTGCACAATATAATCTTGAACAGAGAACTTCAAATGGACATAACATTCAAACCACAAATCAGATGAAGGTAATTCCAGTTGGAGGTGAAAGCTTGTTTCGATAGCTTTTCGATGACTGGTCATAAGCTTGATTTGGATCTAAAACGAAAGAGCTATGCGCGATTTAAATTGAACTGTCCGACCAGAGCAGAGGAAATGGTGCGCCCGCACCTGATTTTGGTGCGCCCGCACCATCTGGAACTTATGAAACCCAAAAGTCAGGAGAAATGGTGCGCCCGCACCTGATTTTGGTGCACCCGCACCATTCAAATCCGCGAAGGAAAAAAACGAGGCTTGCCTTAATAACATTGGAGTTGATTAGTTTTTGAACTCATGCTTTATTTTAGAGTTTAGAGAATATTATTAGGGCTTACATTAGAGAGTAAAACACTTAGTTTTTTATCAAGGTTTGAGATTATTGATCATAGTTTGTGATTTTTACAACATTGAAGGTATATTAATTCAATTAGTTTCAAAGTTTCAGTTTTTATTATCTCTTTTCATTGCTATTATTTGTTCTTCCCTTTTATTAAGTCTGCTTTATTATAGTTTCATAATTGTTATTTTAATTAGATTAATTATCTCTTAATCAAGTTTTAGCCCCTAGATTAGTTATAGAATTCATGTTTTATTGCTTAGAATCCATGATTAGTGAGTAGATCCCTATCTAGGGTTAGGGTGAAAGTACGGATTAGAGTTTAAATGTATTGTTAATGTGATTGTGATGATTTAAAGACGTTTATGCATTGATCTTGGTGTTTTGAGGCCTTAGGATAGATATTGATCACATTTGTGCTTTGGTATTTTGATTTCAAATGTTCTTAATTGAATTATGAACTCTTTTATCATCCCCATGAATCAACTTAATTTCTAGGCCAAGATATTGGGTATAAAGTAAAGGGATCCTATATTAGGGGTTTTCCAAATTCATTGGATCTCTTAATCAATTGACTAAAGACCATTCGAGAGATGATTTTGTTGATTGATTAAGCGATCATTCTCGAGGACCATTCGAGAGAGGACTCGAGTATTTTAGAGGAAAACTAAACCTTGCGTAATCGTCGCCTTTGAATCACAATTGCATTAATAATCATTGTCCACTTTGATCCATATTAGTAACCTTAACTCTAGTGTCTTCCTTATTCATATTTTCATCTCATATTACTTGCTAGTACTTTGATAGTAGTTAGTCATTAGTTGATACTAAATCATTTTAAACCCCCCAAAACCCTTCAATTAAGTAATTTAGACTTGATAGACTTTAATTAATCCTATTTTCCCTGTGGATCGACCCTTGTCTTGCCTTTACTACGTTCTTAGTAATTGCTTGTTAGGTTTTATAAATATTGTTTGAAAAGCGATTTTTGGTGCCTTAACGACACACTAAAAACCTCTTATCAAAATGGCGCCATTGCCGGGGAAATTATGCTATTGATTGAAGTTTTTTTTTTAGTTTGAAATTGCTTAATTGATTTTTTTTTTTTTACTTTTCTTTATTGGCTTTTTTTTTATCTTTTTTATTTTATTTGGTAAGTGTCGTGTATATGAGTCTAGGAATTTGTATATAATTTTTTTTTTCTTCTTTTAAGAGAATTCCAAAAAAAATGGCAAACTTCTATTTTCCTCAATATGAGGATGAACCATTTTGGAATTATTTTCAGAGATTTGAGAACACTCTTCTAACTAAGTATAGACTTAAAATTTGGGAGATGTGTGAGGTGATGTATGAAGGTCTAAATATGCATACAAGAGAAGTGGTGGAGTCTATGTTTAATGGTGAATTTCGATGCCAACACTTTGATGAAGCATGGGGTTTTTTTCTTTGGGTGGCTATCTAGAGACACTTATGAGTGGGACCATGGAAATACTACTTTCTCAAATTTAGAATATGTCTCTAGTTGTGAAGTACATATATATTCTGAAATTCTTGATTCACTCAAAGAAAATATGTGCTTGTTAAATAGGTGTGATTCTATGATGGAAAACTTTGTCGAATCTAGCAAAAGATCAATCGAAACTTTGGGTTGAATTATCAATAATCAAAATCACTCTTGCATGACTATAACCAATGAAGATGATGATGATTGGGATATGGATGAGAACCCCGTAGTAGAGGAATCAATTGTTGAGAAAGTTTACACTATAGAGTCTAATGATGTTGAAGAAGTACTTGATGAGACTTTTGTTTCTACTCGTCCTCTTCATATTCCTTTTTCAAGAAAACTCGACTTAGTTCCTTCCTTCCCCGTCTTTTTCCCTCTCCTCAAAGTTTCACCATTGGAAGAGCCTTTGGCCTCTTTAAACCTTCACAAGACTCAAATGGAAGTCATTGAGGATGGGATCGAGCTTAAAAGTTGCAAGGACCATCAAAAGGAGAACTCATTGTTTTGTTCTTTTTATGTGAATTTTGATGTTTGTTCTTCATACTTTGCAAGATTCTCTCGGAAATTTCATTATTTTCGACACTCATCACTTGGTAAGCATATAGACCCATTGAAATTTGTGCATGCTATTTGTTTATGTCATACCTATTTGATCCACTTTGAAATGTGTGCTAATGCTTATGACAAACTATTGAGATCTTTGTCAAATTATTTAGTGGTAAGGTCTAGCTAGAGATCCTAAAAGAGCACTTTCTGGCAGGTATTATGATACATTTCTCCTTATCTTATTTGGTTTGGATTTTTGTTTGATTTTGTACCCTTACTTCCTCCCTTACTTTCTCTTTCCTTGTCAACCCCGAGGACGGAGTTTGTATTAAGCTTGGGGGAGGTAGCATGTGTTCTCTCTATCTCAACATTTTCTTCCTCCTTTTTGTAATTATGTTCATATTAGTGTATTTGCATGTTAGGTTTGCATAAAAGAAACTAACAAAAGATTTTCTTTCTCTTTTCGTACTTTTTTTTTCATTTTTATGCATTTAGATTAGTTTGGTTGCATGCATGATTTGTGGCTAAGAGTGTTCATAACTTGATTGGAAGACCTTCCCTACATTCGACTTGATGGTTTTGAAAGCCTTGGTGTGACTTTAGGTGATCTTTGAGAACGATAACTTTTGGTAGAGTGTTTTTGAAACTCTGCGAGTTGGTTGATTGGATTGCCTTGTCCCTTGTGCGATGAACCCCAAAGGAGGGCCACGAACCTCGTAAGACTCATTTACAACCCTCACCAATGATCGCCTAACTTGTGACTTGCATTTTAGCTCCCCAAGATTGCATAAGATCGACCCTATAGAAGAATGATTTAGGGCTTTTCTTTTTGCTAGAAATAGGAGCTCAAAAGCCAAAATGCTTTTATACCTGCATAATTATCCGCTTCTCAACCCATTTGAGCCTTTCTATCCTATTTTTGCTTAACCCTCATAATAAGTCATGGCCAAACTTTCCCCAAAGTGGAGTACATGTCTACCTTGTGTTGAGTTGAGTTGTTTTGATACTAAGTCTTTGGTTGAGAGTGAATTAATGTGTGTGTATATTTGCAAAAGTTGAGGAAAATTGTGAGAAAGGAAAGAAAAAAAAAAGAAAAAAAAGAACGAAAGAATGCTCTTAGTGCTTCATTTGGATTTCTATTGAAAAGAAAGAAAGAACAAATTGTTGAGAAAAAAAATAAAAAAAATGTGTTCCAAAAAGTAAAAATCAAAGTGATAATCAAAGATGTGTGAGATTTTGATTTGAGTTGGTGTTTGGACTAGCTTGGGGGAGTTTTTACCCCCTAGTGTACTCCACTTTACCCTTTTTGCACCACATTCCTAAATTGTTATCCACACCTTTAACCTAGCCCCGTTACAACCTCAATAAAGTCCCTTTTGACTTCAAGATTGAACTTGGTCAATTAGTAGTGGCGGGTGAGATTTTGTGCAAGTCATGATGAGGGTCATCAAAATGTGGTAGAGGCGAGCTATTATAGTTGGGAATCCCTAGGGGGGAGTAAAACTCGGGACTTGGAAGTGGAGAGGAGTGAGAAATCACTCTTAGAAAGCCTATTTTTCAAGGTGACTCGGTTGATCGGTGGATTAGATCCCTTAAGTCACACTTGTGCTTCCTAGTCATCTTTCCTCTTGTGTTTGGTTGGTCTCCTAAATCTTATTATGAACTCATTTAGCTTGCACGTCATGTTTGTAGCTTTGCATATAGAGCATTTAGGTTAGTTTGTTGCATGGTTTTTCTTTTTCATCTTTTTCTCCTCTTCTCTTTCTTTTTTTCTCATTCTTATTTTACTTGAGGACAAGTAAAATGCTAAGCTTGGGGGAGTTTGATAAGTGCATTTCTAACGCACTTTAAGGACTCCTTTTTAGCTCATTTTGATCCTCTTTCTCCCCTTTCTTCCCTCTTGATTCTCCCTTTCCCCTTCTATTTCATTCACTTGATCATTCTTGATCATAGTGACATTTTGCTAAATTTTCAGTCATTTTTGACCGAATTTCAAGTACATTTGCTTTCACCCTGTTTTGCCATGTTCTTAATATAGGTGGAACTACTAAGATAGCTATGTGTTGTAGAGTTGGCAAAGGAAGCAATGAAAATAGAGCACACGTTGATAAGTGGTGCGCTTGCACCATGCCCCTTGTTCGCTCGCACAAAGGAGCACATTGCACAATATCATTTTGAACAGAGAACTTCAAATAGACATAACTTTCAAACCAAAAATCATATGAAGGTAATTCCAGTTGGACGTGAAAGCTTGTTTCGATAGCTTTCCGACGACTGGTCATAAGCTTGATTTGGATCTAAAACGAAAGAGTTATGCGCGATTTAAGTTGAACTGTCCGACCAGAGCAGAGGAAATGGTGCGCCCGCACCATCTGGAACTTATGAAACCCAAAAGTCAGGAGAAATGGTGCGCCCGCACCATTCAAATCCGCGAAGGAAAAAAACGAGGCTTGCCTTAATAATATTGGAGTTGATTAGTTTTTGAACTCATGCTTTATTTTAGAGTTTAGAGAATATTATTAAGGCTTACATTAGAGAGTAAAACACTTAGTTTTTTATCAAGGTTTGAGATTATAGATCATAGTTTGTGATTTCTACAACAGTGAAGGTATATTAATTCAATTAGTTTCAAAGTTTCACTTTTTATTATCTCTTTTCATTGCTATTATTTGTTCTTCCCTTTTATTAGATCTACTTTATTATAGTTTCATAATTGTTATTTTAATTAGATTAATTATCTCTTAATCAAGTTTTAGCCCTAGATTAGTTATAGAATTCATGTTTTATTGCTTAGAATCCATGATTAGTGAGTAGTTCCCTATCTAGGGTTAGGGTGAAAGTATGGATTAGAGTTTAATTGTATTGTTAATGTGATTGTGATGATTTAAAGACGTTTATGCATTGATCTTGGTGTTTTGAGGCCTTAGGATAGATATTGATCACATTTGTGCTTTGGTATTTTGATTTTAAATGTTCTTAATTGAATTATGAACTCTTTTATCATCCCCATGAATCAACTTAATTTCTAGGCCAAGATATTGGGTAGAAATTAAGGGGATCCTATATTAGGGGTTTTCCAAATTCATTGGATCTCTTAATCAATTGACTAAAGACCATTCGAGAGATGATTTAGTTGATTGATTAAGCGATCATTCTCGAGGACCATTCGAGAGAGGACTCGAGTATTTTAGAGGAAAACTAAACCTTGCGTAATCGTTGCCTTTGAATCACAATTGCATTAATAATCGGTGTCCACTTTGATCCATACTAGTAACCTTAACTCTAGAGTCTTCCTTATTCATATTTTCATCTCATATTACTTGCTAGTACTTTGATAGTAGTTAGTCATTAGTTGATACTAAATCATTTTAAACCCCCCAAAACCCTTCAATTAAGTAATTTAGACTTGATATACTTTAATTAATCCCATTTTCCCTGTGGATCGACCCTTGACTTGTCTTTACTACGTTCTTAGTAATTGCTTGTTAGGTTTTATAAATATTGTTTAAAAAGCGAGTTTTGGTGCCTTAACGACACACTAAAAACCTCTTATCAGACCTCCACAAGCCTCTCACTCTCATCACTCGTCATCCTCCTTCTCTCTCGCCTTCTCTGTCGTCAGCCCATGACCAACAACTACATAAGTCGCGCCACCGGTCCCATCAGCGACACCACCAGCTCCACCATCCCCACCACCAGTCACCACTACCCACACCAACAGTCGCACTACCATCTGTGACATCTGATTTTATTGGAATTTGCAAAGTTTTTTTATTTTAAATATTATAAGTTTTTTTAAGTTTATTTTTTAGTTGAATTTGGGGTAAAGTTATTGAATTTTTTAATTTGAATTGGGAATTTTTTTTCTTATATGAAAAATAGGGAAAATAGTATAAATTGTGGACGGATCCGTTTCCGACCCATTTTGAACTCGGATCCACAAGATTCATAGTATCTAGATCTAGGTCCAATTTTTTCAGACCTATCGGGTCTGGATCCAGCCTCTGAAATAGATCTGGATCCGGATCTTTTTGGACCCGATCCAGATCCGACGCGTTCCCATCCCTATATGGAACCTTTGGCGTAGAAGAAATCTTTGGATCCTCAAAAAGAAAAACATCCTGTCCACTGTCCTTAAAATTTCCTCTTGAGCTGCTTCTGAATAGTTTTTTTACCCAATATCATACTTCAAAAAAAAAACCTCAACCCCACCCTCTCCATGGTCTCCCCCTCCATCCTACCTAAAAACTAACACTGATGATGCTTTTCTCCACAAATCCAAGGAAGCCTCTGCAACTGCAATTTGTAAAACTCTAATGGCATATGGATTGAAGCAATTCAAAACAAATTCTACATTTTTTCTCCTCTCGAAGTAGAACTAAAAGGCATCCTACAAGCTCTTCAATAGATCAGGATGAGAAATTGGAATAACTGTATTCTGGCCACGGACTCTTATAGAGCAATTGCTGACTTATTTGGAAAATGCAGGGATCTACTCCTCCAGTTGCCAGGACTAGATTGCAGTTCGAAGGAAGGGGAAGCAACAAACTAGTTGTTGCTCTAGCTAAGGACACGAGATCAAGGCAAGAAGGACAGTATCAATGGAAAATTCTATCTTCCCCTCCCCAGGCTCCCCTAGTCTGTAATATTATGAATTTATCAGAGAAACATGAGACTCTTGTTGCTTGTACTCCCTTCGTTTTTTTTTATTGCTACATTTTTCATATATGGGTGTTTCTTTTTAATTGCTACATTTTTCATATATGGGTGTTTCTTTTTAATTGCTACATTGTTTAACCTTTCCTTATTTGGGGTACTTAGCCCATCATAAAGTACTACTATTATGTTTGTTTTTCTCTTTTTCCACTCTAAAGTACTACTTTTTCACTTTTTCTCATTATTTTACATTAAATGGGTTAAAAAGACTCTCCAAAAAAAAAAAATGATTTATAAATTGTTGTGGCATACAACTAAAAAACCGGTCCAGACCGGAATTTGGACCGGACCGGACCGGAATTTGGATTCCGGTCAAATTCCGGTCCCCGGTCCGCCGAAAATGATGATTCCGGTCCACCGGTCCGGTCCGGTCCAAACCCGGAAAATTCCGGTCCGGACCGGTTGGACCGGAATTTCTATTATTTTAGTAAAAAAAAAATTTATATGTTAAAAAAAAAAAAAGGCAGAAAGTTATAAATTTAAAAACCTACTATTTATTCTTTTAGGATTATTGACATTAAAATTATTAATTTTTAATGTATATAATTTATAAATATATTTAAATAAAATAACAAAGATTTTTTTTTTTTTTAAAAAAAATTCCGGTTCAAAGACGAGACCGGCGACTGACAAAATTCCGGTCCGGTCCCGGTCCAGAAAACCCCGGATTCCGGTCCACCTCATCTAAAAATACAAAGAATTAAAAAAAAAAAACAAAGGGAGTAATAGCTTAAGCTCGTACAACGAGGCCCCTTCTAATTGGCCCTTAGTGCTATGTACTACTGATAATTAATTTATGCTTTATCTTTATTTGCCAAAAAAATACTAACCTACGTTTTTTAAGTTAGTGCAACAATTTGACTTTTATGTTGTCAATGCACAACTTTGATCATTAATACGTCTAATTACATATTTGTAAAAGTTATAAAAAGTTGATATTATGAAAATATTCATTGAAATAAATCCAACTACACTTTATATGATCATTTTTTATTTTATATATTACTAAGAAAATATAATCAAAATAAAATGTGTGAATAGTGTAAAACTCAAAGTGTAGCACTTTAAAAGAAATAGAGGAAGTATAATTTTCATAAGGGGATGATAGCCCCCCTGGCCCTAAGGGTTGTAGGAACTCTAAGAACTAGAGAGTCGGGACAAGTACTCCCTCCGTTATTCTTAATTGCTACTTTTTCCTGTAATGGATGATTCTTTTTAATTGCTACATTGTTTAAACTTTCCTTATTTAGGGTACTTAACCTACCAAAAAGTAATACTATTATATTTGTTTCTCTCTTTTTTCCACCAAAAAGTAATATTTTTTCACTTTTCCTCATTATTTTACATTTAATGATTCAACAAGTACCATCTAAAAAACATAAAAGTGACGTTTGCCTGAACTCTTGTGCATAAGTCATAACACAATGTAGCAATAAAAGGGAGTAATAACTCTATTAGCAGTAGGTAAAAATGTAAAATACTACTTCTAATAAACCAAGTTTTATCCTTGGTGTAGAAGATAATTAGCCCTTGGTTTAGCTTTACAAGTTACTAACGAAAGATGACATCATTTGGCTTTCTTTCAAACCGATTCATATTTCGCGGATTCTTTGCATGTTTTTTGTCAGTAAGAAAAAAAAAAAAATCTTCTTTATCTCCTCCATTTTATTACCGTATACATTTATATCAAATATCTGTCAGACTATATTCTTTGGCCAAAATTTCTGGAGACTGGAGGGTATGTTATCTGTAAAACTAATGATTATTTTTGGAAGTTTGTTAATTGATTTTCAGCTATTTCTTAATTGTGCACTCCTAAACTTTTGCAACTTTGGTTTGTTTCTAACTTTTGTGGCAAGCCTCTAAGAATTGTGGATGAAACAATGGTGAGGCCAACAAAACGAAGAAGAGAAATGCATTCTAGAAACTCTGATACACAAGATTTGCCTGAGTTTTTCAAGGTTTATCTGCCAGAACACAACTCCAAGCAGCTGGTAAGCTGTAATTTTTTTCTCCCTCTTATCATACATTTAGGATGCGTTTTCTTCGGCTTAAATAAATAAGTTTCAAGTCTAATAAGTTTAAATAAGTTTTGACACTTTATAGTATAAACTTTATCGAGTTCCAATAAGATTTGTTAATAAGTTTAAATCCGTTCATTTTAGATAAGTTAAGGAGAATTCAAGTATTAATCTTTTAATTCATGCGTCATGCACAAAACACAATTTCAGCTACTAAGAAAATATTCTTACTAAACATTTGGTTTTATCTAAGCTACTCCAAAGATATGAAGCGTGCTAATTATTGTATTTTCGACTTCAATGCACCTTCATGTAGGCCATCTTTGGTATGGTAGACATAGGATTGAGCATAATTTAGAGGTTTTGACCTATTTTTAAAAAATGACCCGCCAACTCCAATGATGGTGGTGTTTGGCATTGTAGAGAATTGGAAGAGCAATGTGGACCTCAAACGCTAATTTTGAAATGGCTGGTTAGGGCCTAGGGGAGCTTTTGGGTGTGAGGTAATTTTTTTTTAAAATTTGGTAAGATAAATTACATTAACGCCATCTCACATGGCACCTAATTACAACCTACCCCAAAGCCCCCCAAACCCCCTGATGAGAATCGAACCCACAACATGTAGGTGGAAGATGAAAGGGCTTACCACCCTTCCACTCCCTCATTCTCAAGGTGTGGGTGTGAGGTAATTAGGCAGAGGTGAAATAGCAAATACGCTAAAATACGATTAGCGAATAGCTATTTACCAAACATATTTATACAATCAGACCCGGCTATCAACTATCACATTTACAAAACTTGGATGTTATTGGTTTGTCATTACTTGTGGAAGATATTGGTTGTTGGAAGCTGAAACTTTTGAGTACAAATTTGGTTGGGCAATTGAGCAAATTGTAGCTTGTCCCCCCCCCCCCAATACCACAATCCTTAGAATAAAGAATTTACCTTATTCACATTGTATATATAGAGGTTACATTTCCCTTGAGGCTTCAGGGGCGAAATAGTTGTAGAATTTGGTGGTCTTGGCTCTTGGAATCAACTTGCTTGTTGCGGTCTTTCCATCATGCAATGATGAATTAAGCTTAAGAGTTCTCACATACTAGAATCTAGGCAATAAAGCATCAAAACTTACAGAATGCATCTGAGCTGTTGTACCCTTGACAGCTTCTTGGCTCCTTATGTCTAGTAATGATTCTTGATTAGAGAAGGCTAAGCTCATTGCGGTCTTTGAATTTCGCTTGGAAATTGCAGTACAAAGCCTTCTATTATCTTGTTTCTTTTCTTATCAAGGGGTTGAGCTTGCAATTTGACTGACTCGTGCTTGAGTCATGCTTCATAATCGAACCTTTATTATTACTTAGACATTGGACTTCATGTAAATTTGAGCTTAACACTTATTATTCTGATAGTACTAATTATGTGAAGGTAGCTTTTATAACATAGTTTGCAAATTTTGTTTAAATATTGGAGCATAGATCTGGCAATCGTCGTTATGATGCCCCCAAGAGTCAAATTGTCTGAAGATTTTGCCGAAGGCATTCAGGGAAGCATGATACTCCTTACTCCTTAGATGTAAAAAAATTAAGCTTTGTGCTTTTGATCACTTGACAAACCCTGTTCAAACTGAATTTTAATCATAATTGTACTTGGGTAGTCTTTATTTAACTTACTGGCATTCATCTAGAGTTATATTTCTGAAACTTATATTCTTTGAAGTGCTTCTTATCCTCCTTTTTTTTATCATCCCATATTCCCATGTCCCCAGGAGAAAAATGAGGAACTTGAAATTTTGCAGGTGATACCTCCTGATTTTGTTAAGAACTTCGAAGGGAAGACCCTGAAGAAAGTCATCCTGAAAAACATGCAAGGAGAAGGTTGGAAGGTAGAGTTAGAAAAAGCTGAATGCAAGTTACTTATGACAAAGGGCTGGGAAAGCTTTGTTATTGATAATTCATTGGCACGAGGGGAATTCTTGATTTTTACCTACAAAGGGAGTGCCGTGTTCTTTGTCAAAATATTCACTATCAACGGATGCAAGAAAGATGAAAGTACGGCTATTGTTGATCAGCCATATGCAAAGCTGAAGCAGGAAGCAAACTTAGACAAAAATTATAGCTGTCATGCTGGTGCCTGTGAGAAGACATATTCAGAAAGATGCATGAAAGTTGAACTAGTCTCTCAAGGTTAGTTCTTTGTAGAAGCCTAATTCTTTTCAGATCCGGCTACACTCTCCAGTTTCTTTTAAGAGCTAGAATTTCCAATTCTTGATCTATACAACAATCATATTTCCGTAACAGGGGAATATAAAATTAGGATGTTTTGGGAATTTATGTTTCTTTTTCACTTAGGGTGTATTTGGTGGATGGAAAACATTTTCCATAGAATGTTGTTTTCCATGAAAACCATTTTTATAGAGGATCACCCATTCTAGATTGATTTTCCTTTGTTTGGTTGCAAAGAAAGTATGGAAAATGAGTGAGAGCATAGAGAAGATATAGCTAACTAAATCAGTCGAATAATGGAGAATGAGTGACATCTTCACGTCATGGTTGAAGAGAGACATAGTGTTTTTGTTAATTGAGATGGATGGAGCCTTAGAAAATGATGGAAATTGTGGCTTTTTTTGCCTCACAAGGGAAAGTATATTTTCCAAAGTTCAGTCCATATTTTCCCTTCTCAAATCAGGCCTAAACCAAACAAAGGGAAGTATGGAAAATAATTTTCCGGGAAAGCACTTTCCTTCCAACCAAACACACCCTTAGTGACGAATGTCATCTGGAAATAGGAACCAGAAGAAAAGCAACGGGAAAGGATCCTATTATTGCATCCTTCTCATACATTTCGTCATGCTAATCATAATGCATACTTCTGCAGATTCATGTGAATTGAAGAATATACGATTTACAAAAGTTTATGACGCAACGCCTTATCATTTGGTAATGTTTCTTACTATACACTGGCATCATAAACATGCACCAGCTGAAGTTCACAACTTTAAGATACTTATCTGTTTCATACCCTTATAAGAAAACATCATACTGATAAAACTGAAATCAAGCTACTGGAATTATTCCATTAGACTTCTATTGATACTTTATTCTTGTTATGTCAAAAAGGTAAGAGAACTAATAATTTTTGAATGATGTGTACTTTCTGTTGTCTGGCAGACTCTAATCACCTCTGTTAAACTAATGTGTTTTGAGGTGTAAAAATGCTTAGCCTTTTCTAATTATTAGTTTATAGCACGGGTTTGAACATCACAGCACATCTTTAGATATCACAATAAGAACTTGATTAGAAGCTGATCTGTAAGTTGTTTCAATGTGCAGCACATTCCTGCAGGTATCTTCACAGAATACAACATAAAACCACCTTTAGTAAAATTTCCAGAGATGATACTTCTCCGGGATCAGAGAGGGGTTTCGCAGGAAGTGAAGATCTACCAGATGAAGGATCACCGTGTTGTGCTTACTGCTGGGTGGAGAAATTTTCAGTTGGAAAGCAAATTGGTCAAGGGAGAGGAGTATGAATATGAGATCATCTTATGTGAAGGGAGAAAAATCAAAGAGATTGTGCTGCTAAATCGCCCAACAAAGACAGTAACTCGAGGACGTCACATTCTTTTGAGGCCAAGAAGCAGGTGATTTGGTATATTATCGTAAGAACTAGGTTTGATGGTTAAGGATGACTTATACCAGAACACTGACTGGGAAATGAAATTTTCTGAGCATTCCCAGAAAAAAAAACTCCTCAATTTTGTCTGTTGCAGAAATTTGACAGCCATTAATTTAGTCCCCTGTGGTTTAACTCATAGCTCTAATATATAATCCTTCTCCATAGCCTGAGCACAGGTGTGTGTGAAACATATTTCTATGTTTAGGATATTTTGGTTAACTAATTGATTAAGGATAGTGTTAGTTCGTCGAACTTAAGTTTTGGCTAACCTTTGGATTGACATACCTTGTGAATCTGTTTAGTTCACAGCTTCAGTTTCATCATGATCTGTAGTTGCCATGAAGAAAAAGAAGGATAAAGAAAGTTGAACGTTTACTAGTGGTAAAGTTCAGAATCAAATTTGTTATATAGTTTATCTAGTATTTATTTAGCAGTAAGATAAATGGTTATAACATTTCCAAAGACAAATAATCTAAGAGATTAAAACTATCTAATGTATTAGATACATAATTGTCCAACTACATTAGATCAATCTGTTATCATTTTCAGTTCTTCCAGAACACTTAGAGCTGAAATTTGCAAAGCGGCTTCTATATAAGCAGTATTCAAGTGAGCATGAGTAGTATGAGTATATGATTGGTTTTGAGTTCATTTCGAAACTATGAAAAGTAGTTGTACTCTTACCCAAAAATTGACAAAATATGCTAGTTCTTAAAATTTGATGTAAAAATGGTGACTTTGGTTCGATTTAGTTAATTACATTATTTGTAAGCTTTAACCTCACAATCAAATCCTAAATTAAAACAAATCAGGTATTAATTATCTGCATATCAGATCAAGTATCTTGGTTTCCAATTACTTGCACAGTTTTGTACAAAATATAAATAGAACTACCATACAATGATACAAAAGAAAAACTTGAACTGAAGTAGGAGTGGCTTACATTTTAAAGTTATCAACATTCCACAGAATTGAGAATCCATGCAAACTTAAAAATTGCATTTCCCTTGAAAGACAACCTTGAACTTTTGATATCAATTCGAACAAAATCTCATTTTTCAGTGTTTTTCCTCAAGAGTCCATGAATTCCTAAACTGATGCACACGGAAAAAAAGGCACCATTTCCAAGATACAAGATTAAATTTACTCATGTAGGTGAGTTATATGGTTGGAGGATTTTCTTAATTTTGCTTGCATTATAGCAAGTTGGGAGATAATCATTTATAGATTTACAAAGTTTACCACGTATCAGCCATAAGAATATCATTCAAAATTAGTTCTTCGTCTCCACTATATTTTAATTTGCATTTGAACAAAAGAACTAAAAATCTAACGTATCATCAAAGGCTACTGATTCGGCTACATCCTCCACCATCTCCCCCATCAACAACCCTCCTAACAACCCGGCTCCAACCCCGCCGCCGCCCCTATCCCGAATTTACTCTTTTTCGGTTTATTTGACATTGGTTGTTGCACATAACATGTTGGTGTTTGTCCCATGCACCCGTACCCGCCTGTAAACCCGTACCCATATCCCATATGAGGATTGGGAGGCGGCACAGGCATAGGCACGGGCACAGACACGTTTTGTGCTTGGTACCCATATCCGCATCCATATCCATATCCATATCCTTGGGGCTGGTATCCAAGTTGAGGTGCACTATGACTATACGGCATGGGCCCACCTACATTTGGACATGAATACATACTAGGCCCAGATTTAAGTGTGGGGCCACATGCTAAGGTGGGGTCCAATTCTGGTAAAGTAGTTGAACCCAATGCAGGAGGATAGGCTATAACTGGTTCATCATGTTTTGGTTCCAATTTAAGGGTGAATATTTCTCCAAATTTGAAAGAAAACTCCATTTTACCTCTAAATTTTCCGGTTGGGGTTTGAACTTGGTACACTACGTGCCTCTCCTGGTCAATAGGATCGGTAGCATCAAAAAGCTCCTTGAGGGGTACATAAACCCGGCCTATTTCTTTATCTCCAAGAGTCCGGTCCGACATAATCTGAAAAACTAGACCGAGCCGGTTCAACCGGGCGGCTGATTCATCAAATGTAAATTTCATGTCATGGTTCCACTTTGGGTTGGTCCCACCATCTTTATCAACAGCGGTTCGTTGCATGGACCGTGGGTCTCCTGAGACTGAACCGACTACATAAACATCCATTGTGGAAAACACATTTACGTCCTTCAAATCCTTGGCACATAATAACTTCACATCAATTGGTCTATGCTCCATTTTCTTCTTCTTTTGAGTTTTTTTATTTTAATATGGGTTCTTCCCCCTTGTTGTGGGATTTTTGTTTGTAATTCCCACGTTCATACGGAAATGAAAATTTGTTTGTGAGGAAAAGGTAATGGGGGAAAATCGAAGAAGATTTAGGAGAGAGAAAATTAGAAGAGATGGATGATTATATAAGGACGAAAATGGTTGGATGAGAGGAAACTATGGCTATCTATTATGGAAAATATTTGGGAAGGTGAGGAGATTTCTAATAAAAAAGTTAAAAAGAGGAAGGAACCAACTTTAGAGGTTCCTAATAAATTGAAGCCAATGTTGGTTGGATTCCATTTAAAGAAGATTTCACGTGCTTAAGGGTAAATATGGTGTGTTACTAGCTAGCAATAATATAATACTTATCAAGGAATATGAACTATAGTTAAGAAAAAAAATTATGAAATACAATATAGTCATGATTAATGATAGGTTATGCAATCAACTTTAAGTTACAACGTCATACAAAAATGCTCAAAAATTAAATAAAATGTGAAAATAGTTACTTGGCCAAATCATAACCATTTGGCTGAACGATCTAAAAAGTATAAAAGTTAATTCATTTTAACATTATATAGTTGTGTTTGCCGTCTTGACCTATAATTAGAGTCATTACTTATAAGTAAATCAAATTTCAAAACAATTATACAACACATAGTTCAATTCGATCGTCTACCTTAAAAATTAAAAAACAATCCTAGAATGACTCGAATAATAACCTTACTATACAAATTTGCATAACAAGACCCATCAACAACCAAATTTCGGACACCTCCCAGACATAGAAATTCTTGTCTCAGAAAGCTTCTAAACAAATAAATTGAACTTATGATGGGGACAATCAAATTGTTTTCTCCTAAACGCATGGTTATGTTAACTAATAATATCTTTATTATATTTAAAGACATTGTCAAGAAAGTTCAGTCTTTCACATGGTGCTCTTTTTTTTATGCAAAGTTCTATTTTCATGTCACGCCCTGTATTATAGATGAAAAATCACTATCACCACAAGTCTCGAATACATAACCTTTGGTATAAAAAATACGGTTTTTTCACCAAATACCCCCGAGTTTTCAGAAAATTCACGAGGTACCCTCATATTTTTTAAAATATATAGGGTACCCATAAGTTTTAAGATAATACACCCAAATGCCCTTAATGACTAACGGCGCTAAAAGTCGTTAGTCTTAACCCTAATTAAACCATAATTAACCCTAATTAACCTAACTAAATCCTAACTTCTAACCCTAACCCTAACCCACCTTCCCACCACCCCCTTCCCCACGGTCCAGCGGCCCACCCCCTACCCCACCCTCCCGGCCCCCCCCTACCCCCTACCCCACCCTCCCAAAGATCCCCTCCTCCTTCCCCCCAAAGCGGCGCCCCCTGCAGTAATACTCCGTATTTTTCGGAGTTATTTTTACAAATAAGAAAATACAAACTACTTTTTTGTACCTGACTATATTTTAATTCGGTTTTGTTTTATTTTCCAAATAAATAAAATAAGAAATCGGAATTTGAATTGGAAACAAATCCTATTAGACGTAGGTCTCTCATGCTATAAATAAGAGAAGGAAAAAAAGGGGAATTAAAACCCTAACTTTTACTAAATCAGCCGTGTGTTTTCCCAAAAGGTTTCTCTCTCCTCCTCTTTTCTCCTCTTCGTCACTTTCATTCTCCCTCCTGCGTTCTTTTTCTTTTCTCTTCTTTCCTCCTACACGACTTTTCTCTCTCCTTCCCCTGCGCCTGAGGCTTCCACTCGCCGGTGGTTCGTGCTGGCTGCTCGGAGGTCGCATTTGTGCTTGCTATCAAAGGTCGAACGTGGCTCGCTGCTGCTGCTCGTGATTCGCAGTTCGGGTTGCTCGCCAGCCGCGATTCGTGTTGCGGGAGGTGATGTGAGTTAAGTACGTGGCTCGCCGGTGGTGTTCAGTCGTGTGGTGGTCGGCGTCGGCATGAGGTCGTTGATGGTCGTCGGTGGTCATTCTATTTCCTTTTTACTTAATTTTATTTTAAATTCTGATTTCATAATTCTTATGTATCTTTGATTAAGTTTGTATTGTAAATAAAGTATAGAATTGGTAAAAGAAATCATATTTATAATTATGTTGTAATTCTTATGATAATTCTATTTCTCAAATCTGATTTTTTTTATAATACTTGTGTATATAATGGTTTAAGTTGGTTTCGTAAATAAAGTATAGTAAAGTTAAAGGAAATCAAATTTTTTATTATACTATTAGTTCTTAGGATGATTTTAATTCTCAATTCTGATTTAATTACACTTATGTATATTTGTGTAAGTTTTGTTATTATAAACCAAGTATAAACTAAGTTAACAAAAATCAGATTTACAAGCATACTATTAAGTCCTAATTATATATGTTAGTTTCAATAAAGTTCATGAAAAGAAAGTAAACAACGAGTTTGATTATTTTAATCTTCAAAACATCATATTTTACATAGTTAGTTAAGCTGTTTTTTTCTATTAACAATATCAAGGAATTAGCACTGAAATATTTTATTATTCGATTAGGTCCCAATTTCATAAGCGGAACGTTTTAAGTAGTCAGCAAAAATTATCCGTTACAAGGTACGTACGCGTACTAGTTCAATTAGATATGTTAGTATCATGTTTAGGTTATGAATTCTTTCATTGGAACCTAGAATCATGATAGGGAACAATTGTATAGTTATGATTGATTAGATTGTTTGTAAACATGAAATCAATTGGAAATCTGTATGTATTTCCTTGTTGTATGACTTGTGAGTTGGAATGAATGATTATTGGTATGCGTAATTCTATCGTATCACAAGCATGAAATAAGTTTTGGATTGGAATGCTATGACTAATGAGTGTAGCAAGGATTTTTAAGAGGTTGCTGAAACTAAAGGATTTTATATGATGTTACAAAAATCATATGTTTAATGTTGTATGAATGAGTATCACTAAAAAGGATAGTTGATAATAAACTTGTAGTCGGACTCCCTACAAGTAATGACAATGGGGGGAGTGTGGGACTTGTTCTACACTCCTATGCAGACCTACTGTGACGATAGTAGTGTCCATATAATTTTTGATAACTCAAGTAGGCGGAAGGTTCCGTACGATCTTGGGGTATGCATACTAAGGTGATGGATGTGGAACGGAACGAAACCGTATTTACATTCCATCTAATAGACCAAGTTGTCTATTAAAATTTT
This sequence comes from Beta lomatogona, assembly GCA_947646795.1. Lineage (NCBI taxonomy): Eukaryota > Viridiplantae > Streptophyta > Magnoliopsida > Caryophyllales > Amaranthaceae > Beta > Beta lomatogona. The sequence continues at coordinate 237,906 of CANSNZ010001007.1, read as the reverse complement.
GGTAGCTCGTATGATTCTAGAAAGATGACGATGCCCTTTCAATGCCAATTAAACTATAAAAATGAAATGTAATATTCTTGTAGTATCATGTCTAGGAATGTTTATTATTATTCTGTTTATGTTTAATGTATTATTTAACTGATTATGTACGTACTCAGCATAACTGATTGTTTGTTATTTGTGATGTTTGTTGACCTGTGATGAACCATTGGTATTTCAATGGGGAGGAGATTAGGTATGCTGGTGATGCTGCATGAGTTTTGGGCATACAGGGAATATTTTTTACTATGAACTTTTAAAGTGTTTTTATCGAACCTTTGAGAGTTTATGAATTGCTTAGTTATTAGTTTTTAAATAAAAAGGGGTCAATAGTAATTCCCGAGTTGTAGTTTACATTTTATTTCTGCTGCAATTTAGTTTTCATTTTAAGGAGTAAGTTAATGTTTTAATTTCAAAAAGCTTTGCGTTTCACCGCGGCGGTAACACTCCCAAAGTCGATGCAACGTAGTTTAGACGTGTATGGATTTTGGGGGTGTTACAAAACTGGTCATCAGAACCAAAAGTTCCTATTTTCAAAGATGTTTTAAAAGATTTTTAAAATAGGTAGTATGGGATAAGAGCATATAGATTACTTTTGCGTGTATTAAATCATCGGAATGATTTTATTTGTAATGCATTTCTTGTCTTACTTGTCTGATATGTTTATAGAAAGTATGCAAATACTGTTGAATGAATCAGATATTCTGATTATATGAAATGTGGTGTTGTTTGCTCGATTGAATTGGTGAAAGGTTCTTTGAAATCGTCGAAATATGAATAGATTAGGAGGATGTACAAGGATAGGTACATAGATAGTGGTATTTTTAGGAGCACTAAGTAAATTTTGAATTGGTATAGTTGTTCTAAAGATGTTTCAAAAGGCATTAAACTTAAACCTTGTTTTGAATATTTTAGGACAGAACCATTTAACTATTTTGAACTTGCTTAAGGAGTTCTAAAATTTAAAATAATCGTTTTACCTCTTATATATGTATATATATATAATGTATACTTAAAAACCTTTACTTCACAAAAACTTAGGCTATTTTCTTTCTTTTAATTCGGAGATGGTTTACGACATAGGTGCTAATGAGTATTTGATGAAACGCCGAATAATGGAAGATTGGGACATCTGGGCCTATAAGATGAAAGCTGCTATCGAATATAGGACCTTACAGGGAGATACTAGACTAAGGACTGAAATGGAGAAAATATACTTTATGTTGCAGTACGTCCCAAGGGAGGAACCCTACCTTTTCGTACACCGTAGATATGGGGATATATGGTCCGAAAATGGAGCTTTTAATGCAACCAAACACACTTACTGGAACCAATGCCTTCCTACTGTAGGACATTTCATTACTGATCTTAAATACTCTGAAAATGAATGGAGAATTCGTGAGAAAAGAAGTTGGGAGCCCTCTACCTCATCACCTCCAGTTAAAGGAACCTATCATATGGGGGAAAGCTCGGGAACTAAGGATGTAGATGTGAATTCTGAGAACCATAGAGTTAAAACTGAGTCACAAACGTTACCTAGAGCTGCAAAAAGAGCTAGGTACCAAACTTTTGAGGATGAGTTCATACCCGAGGACTACCACATAGCGTCAAACCTGAGAACTATTACCTACATTTTTGATGATGAGGGGAATAATAGGATATTCATCACAGTGATTGGGGAAGATAATGTTGAACCTATACTTGACTTAGAAAATGAGGAAGAGGGAGATCCTAATGAAAATGAGCCCGTTGAAGGAGATCCGATTGAGGAAAATGACCAAGAAGAAGAAGAAGAGCCCATAGAAGAAGAAGAGCCCATAGAAGAAGAGGAAGAACCCTTGGAGGAAGATGAACCTATAGAGGATGACGAGCCTTTTGAGGACGAAGCTGACATGGAAGAAGGAATAGAAAATCCTAACTCAGATGACGAAGCTCACCATTATAGTCCCTAGTTCTTTTGCAAATATAATTAGGATTAGAATATTATTTCATTTGTTAATTTCAGTTTTAATAAGGCTTGCATGCCTGTAACACCCGCCAACCCGAACCCTTTTTCATTTAATAAAACTCGAGATGGGGGGAAAATCCACGAGGGTTCGAATCAACGGGAGTGCTACCGCCGCACTTATCTCCTTGGAAATAAATGCAAGGCTAGATTAAAGCATACTAAATTCAAATAAATTAATCCTTACAACCAAGTAAATTGTTCATTAAATATTACTAATTACTAAAGTATTTCAGAGTTCCAGCGGTAGCTAAATCATAAGCTAAGTGGATGACAACTCTAAGTGATCTCCCTTTTGTTCCCCCGTCGATCACCCACCTGCACAAATACATTGAAAAGAAACAAGAGAGACAAGCTCCCAAAAATCAGAAAAACTGAGTAATTCCAACTCCATCCCGTAAAATACTTAAGTTGAAAATACTTTGTAAAATAGTACGTTAATAGGGTTAGAAAGCATAGTACATATACACATATATATACAATGAATAATCACGTATTTAATTCAATTAATCCAGTTATTTAAGAAGAGGAAAGAGAACGCCAGTAAGCCGGGGTCAATCCCCTGTAACCACTTACTTCAACATTGTAGGCCGGGGTCAATCCCCTATAACCACCTACGGATAACATAATGGCCATAATAACAGAGTCCCTAGTGTGCACACCCCTTCTACTTGGATCACAACAAGATAGAAGGAAGACAGTAACAGAATAATCAGCATAGTAACCAGAAAACCTGTAGGGGCCGCTGAACCTCTCATACAGGGCAACCTGTTCATCATTTCCCTCCGATATTTCACTTTACGTGATTAACATCTTTTAATCAAGTCATCACATAAATCACGTACACATTTATGTCATCTTGTTCAATCCAGTGTGAACATATTCAATCCATCATAAACTCAATCCATTCATAATCTCAAGCCATTCATAGTGGTTTCAATAACTCATTTCATAAACAAAACCGTCACTTGAGTTCATTTATCACGTCAGATTCATAATCATTTCATTATCACAAGTTCTTACCAATTTCAACTTTCATAAAGTCTCAATATTAATAACAATAATGATATTCATGATAATCATAATGATATATAGTAATAATAATAACAATAATAATCATAATAATAATAATAATAATAATAATAATAATAATTAAATAAAAATAATAATAATAATAATAATAATAATAATAATAATAATAATAATAATAATTGCACTACTAAATGACATTAACCGGTTTTAATAACGTTATAATAACCATCTTTGTCATATCGTACATCGTCCATAGTCATGATTCATAATCGAAATCCATAGTCGTTGTCCATTTTGTTCTTCATATTCATAATTCGCATTAAGTCGATAATCCATAATTATAGTCCATACTTATAAATTTTATAAGCACATAATCACGTAATCAATTCATTTTATACTAACGGGATTTATGTTTAGATGGACATCGGAGATTACCTCGTGACGCGTGTCCAAAAGTCAGATTCACGAATCGATTAACACTCTTGATATTCTTCGTCTACGCAATCAGAATCTACATTAGACGTTAACGAGATCTAAGTTAGTTACCTAAATTACCCCTTTTTATATAAAATAAACAATTTAAATAATTCAAATAACTTAAAGAATTTGTAATGATTATAAGAGAGTTTATAAATCAAAGTTTATGGTTTTTAAATCAATAATGAAATCATTTTAAATTACTTAAAGATTACTTCAACTTAATTTTCATTAACTTAAACCATTATTTTAACATAGAAACTAACTTTATTATACTCATTTTATTTAAGAAACATTTTCAAGTTATAAAAGATTAACTTAAACTAAAATACACTAACTTAATTAAAGTAGACTAGTTTAGGAAAGTCATGGGTTTTAGTTTAAAAATAAAACAACAAATAAAACTAAAATAAAGTGGAAAGGGGGAGTTGTTTAACTGATTCAAGAATCAGTTTCATTCTCCAAAAAAAAAAAAAAGAAACGAAGGAAGGAAGGAAAAAGGAAGAACAGGGAGGCACGCATCAGGGGAGGAAAGGAGGAAGGAAGCTGGCGGATTTCGAGGTGGCACTCAGGCGGGACGGTGGTCGAGGCTGGTTCGAGTGGTTCGGCTGGGCGTGGGCTGCAGCAGAGGTGACGCGAAAGGGGCGGAGTTTGGCTGGGCAAGAGTTCGGGGTTCAGGTGGGGGCGACTGGGCGCGGTCTTGGTGGTTCGAGGGTGGTGTGGTGGGTCAAGGAGGTGCGGTGGTGGTTTCCGGTGGTTCATGGTGACAGAGGAGTATTGTTAATGGTGGTTTGAATTTTATTTTAAATTTTCAAAATCAAAAATCAGAAATTTAGGAAGAAGATAAAGGATTGAAGCAAACCTTTTGAGATTGTTTGCTTGAGCAATTGGATGTGTTTGGGTTGCTATTTATAGAGCAAAATTTCTGAATTTGTGGAGCTTAGTCAACCTCCATTAATGGAGAAAGCATGGTGAGGTATGGGCTATGGTGGTAGCTCTTTGAAACTTTGCCCCTAATATCCGAAAATTGTGGATTGAGTTTCAAATATTTACTGACAAAGCTGAGATTTTGTGTTGAAAATCTTGATTCTTGTGTGCTGTGAATCAGACGAAGAAGAATGGAGGAGAGGAAGATGGAAGATGGTGATCATCATTGATCACGTTTTCTTTCTTCTTCTTTTTTTTTTTTTTTTTTTTTTTGTTTTTTTTGTTTTCCTTTTTCTTTTTGGCTAAAAGACATATGGCTATGGATTTGTATTTGTATTTGGGCTTGGATTACTAAATTGGATGGACAACTTGAATGAATAAGAATGCCCACAACTAAATACACCTTTCAATTACCATATTAAAATACTTTGAAATATATAGGAATAAAATACATTTCAATTAAATAAACTCGTTAAATAATTCAAAACTAAATGAAATTATTATTTTAATAAACATAGTTATCAAATAAAATCGCATTATCATAAAATAGATTTTTAAGTGGAAATAATATTAAACCTTAATAAATAATAAAATAATCTTTGAAAATTTGGGGTATTACATCTACTCCTCCTTAAAAACAAAGTTCGTCCTCGAACTTTAAAGTTAGATATTTAATATTAACGAAATAGTAGCTTTGCGATTTGTTAGTATTACATTCGGTCTCCCTTAAGGAGTTTCGTCCCCGAAACTCGATAATCGTACCTGGGAAAAGAGTTCAGGATAACGCTTTTTCATGTCGTCTTCTGTTTCCCAAGTTGCTTCCTCGGTTTGATGATTAGACCACAAAATTTTGACTAACTTTATTGCCTTATTCCTGGTATTTCTCGTTTTGGAATCAAGGATTCTAACAGGACGTTCTTCAAAGGTGAGGGTCTCATCTAGTTCAATGGTTTCAGGTTGGATGACATGGGAGGGATCGGGGACATATTTACGAAGTTGAGACACATGAAAGACATTATGAACATTGGCTAACTCTGTGGGTAAGGCTAATCTATAGGCCACTTCCCCAATTCTTTCGAGTATCTCATAAGGTCCGATATAACGAGGACTCAACTTTCCTTTTCTACCGAACCTCATTACTCCCTTGGTTGGTGAAACTTTCAAAGAACACTTTCTCTCCAACTGCAAACTCTAAATCCCGTCTCCTTTGATCGGCATACAATTTTTGTCGATCCTGAGCTGCTTTCATACGCTCCTGAATCAACTTCACCTTGTTGGTAGTCTCTTCTATCATTTCTGGTCCCAAATTCAACGACTCGTTCACGTCGCTCCAACATATAGGACTTCTACATTTCCGTCCATACAATGCCTCATAAGGTGCCATTCCTATGCTCGAGTGATAACTGTTGTTGTATGAGAACTCAATGTACGTCAAATGATCATCCCAATATCCTCCGAAATCCATCACGCATGCTCTCAGCATATCCTCCAAGGTCTGAATTGTTCTCTCTGTTTGACCATCTGTTGCTGGGTGGAAGGCTGTGCTGAATTTCAATAGTGTACCCACGGCTGCTGAAGTCAGTTTCCCGAACTTAGATAAGAATCTCGAGTCCCTATCCGAAACGATGTCCTTCGGAACACCATGTAGCCTAACGACTTCATTAAAGTAAGCATCGGCCAACTGTTTCAACGACCAAGTATCCTTCATTGCCACGAATCTTGCCGTCTTAGTCAAACGGTCCACTATTACCCATATTGCATTCTTTCCCGACCTCGTATTCGGTAACCCCATAATGAAATCCATAGAGATAGATTCCCATTTCCATCCTGGCACTTCCAACGGTTGCAATTTTCCTCCAGGCTTCATATGCTGTATTTTCACCTTCTGGCATGTTAAACATTTTGCAACAAAGTCGGCTACTTCTTGCTTCATCCTAGGCCACCAAAAAGGCTTTTTCAAATCCTTATAAAGCTTATCTCCTCCTAGATGTATGGAATACGGCGAACTATGGGCTTCCCTTAGAATTCTCGTCTTGAGTTCCTCATCCTGTGGCACACATAATCTCCGTTTATACTTTGCAACGCCATTGCCGTCGATCTCGAATTCCGGTGCTTGACCACTTTCTTTCATCTCTCTTAGTTTGCTTAACCACTTATCTGCAGCTTGTTTCCCCCGAATCTCCTCAAATATGTCCGGTCCAACAGTAAGAGCATTCAACTGAGCTTTCACATAACCGGGATCAACTATTTCTAAACTCAATCTCTTAATCTCTTCACACAGTTCATCTGCCATAATCAACACGTTTAGCGAATGAGCACTCTTCCTACTCAACGCATCAGCTACTTTGTTCGCTTTTCCCTCTTGATACACAATCTTCAAATCATAGTCGTTTATAAGCTCGAGCCAACGTCTCTGTCTCATATTCAACTCCTTTTGCGTATACAGATACTTCAAACTCTTGTGATATGTATAGACCTTACACTGCACTCCATACAAATAATGTCTCCAGATTTTCAGCGCAAACACGATTGCTCCTAACTCCAAGTCATGAGTAGGGTGATTTTGCTCATGTGGTTTGAGTTGTCTCGACGCATAGGCCACTACTTTACCATGTTGCATCAAGACGCACCCAAAACCTTTCTTTGAGGCATCACTGTAGACTTCAAATCCTTCTACTCCAGAGGGCAATGTCAATACTGGGGCTGTTGTAAGTCTCTTCTTCAGTTCTAGAAATGCTTCTTCACACTTATCATCCCAATGAAATTTTGTTGTTTTCTTCATTAGGTTAGTGAGAGGTTGGGCCGTTCTCGAAAAATCTTTCACAAATCTCCTGTAATATCCAGCTAAACCCAAGAAACTCCGTACTTCGGTGACGTTCTTAGGTTGAGGCCAATCGGTCACTGCTTCAATCTTCGATGGGTCTACGGAAACGCCTTCTTTTGATATCACATGACCTAAAAATGAAACTTTTTCCAACCAATATTCACACTTCGAGAACTTCGCGTACAATTGCTTTTCTCGAAGAATCTCCAAAACTTTCCTCAATTGATCCTCATGATCTTCTCTATCCTTCGAGTACACCAATATATCGTCGATGAACACAATCACGAACTTGTCCAGATACGGCTGGAAAGTCCTATTCATGAGGTCCATGAAAGCTGCTGGCGCATTAGTGAGTCCAAAAGGCATGACGGTGAACTCATAATGGCCATATCTCGTACGAAAGGCTGTCTTAGGGATGTCTTCTTCAGCGATTCGTAGTTGGTGATAACCTGATCGTAAATCGATCCTGGAAAACATTGTTGCACCCTGAAGTTGATCGAATAAATCCTCAATCCTCGGGAGCGGATATTTATTCTTTACCGTGGCATTATTCAATTCCCTATAATCGATACACAACCTCAACGATCCATCTTTCTTTCTGACAAACAACACCGGGGCTCCCCAAGGTAAGACACTAGGTCGAATGTATCCTTTATCCAACAATTCCTCCAATTGCACCTTCAATTCTTGCATTTACGCAGGTGCCATTCGATACGGGGCCTTAGAGATAGGTCCCTGTTCCAGGGGACTAAATCGATCTTGAAGCTCACTTCTCTCTCGGGTGGCATTCCTGGAAGCTCTTCGGGGAATACATCCGGAAACTCCTTTACTACCGGAATTTGAGTCAACTCCTCGTTTTCCATGCTTACGTCCCTTACTTGACACAGGTAGACTGGGTAGCCTTTTCTAAGATAGGTTTGAAGGTTCAGGGCTGAGATTATCTTGACATCAGGCCGGAAGGTTATGCCTTTATAAGATATCCTATTTCCCTTTAGTCCTCTAAGAGATATTTTCCGGTTATGACACTCGATTTTGGCTTTATACTTAGCTAACCAATCCATTCCCAAGATAACGTCAAAGTCTTTTAGGTCAAAAAGGATAAGATCGGCCGGTAATTCGAGTACCGGCTATGACTACGGGGATACTTTGGAAAAGAGATTTACAAGAAACAGTTTCACCTAGGTGGGCATGGCTATATTGGCTCGACAGACCGGGTAGACTTGAGGGGATACTTATTAACAAAAGTGCTAGAAATAAAAGAATGAGACGCTCCCGGAATCAAAGAGTACATAAGCGGGATTTGAGTTTACGAGAAATGTACCCGTCACAACATTGGCATCGGTGTCGGCTTCGGTTCGGCTCATGACATTGATTCTTCCATTGGTGTAGCCTCCATTGCTATTCTTTCCATAGTTTCCATTTCCACCTCCAAAAGAGCGGTTGTTCCGGTTCCCGTTACGTGCGGCATTTCCTCCACTTGGGGCGGATGTTATTGAAGTTTTGAATTCTGTTTCCACCTCCATTGTTACCATTGTTCCCAATAGGTCCACTTTGAGCTCGCTTCTTGGGGCCAATTGAACGATTTGTGACCTACTTCTCCACACTCGAAACACTTGATTCTTTCACCCCGACAAGTGAACCCTGGATGGCTCTTGGAACACTTCTTGCAAAGAAAGTTCTTTTGGTTCCTATTTCCATGTTGGGTCTCATTGTCCGAGTGCATTTTTGTTGCGGTTGTTGTAGCGTCCACCATTGTTATTGTTGTTTCCACCATTGTTGGGCCTTTTGTCGTACCCTTGGCAGTTGATGTTGCCGATAGGTTCCTTTCTTTTGTGTCTCCCTAGCACCTCTCTCTCTCACGCCTGTAAGATTCTTTCCAAATTCGAAGCTTTAGCATATGCTTCTCACGAAAGTGGTAGAGGTGCTACCTCCCATTCGAGTCGAAGATCAAACCTAAGTCCGTCTTCAAACTTCGAGCCTTAGTTCCTTCATCTGGCACTACAGTCGGGCAAAATCGGGCATACTCATTGAATTTCTGAGCGGACTCTTGCACACTCATGTTATAACTCTGGTTAAACCTACTAAACTCATTGTACTTCTGCCTACGAATGTGCTCGGGGAAGAATCGAGCCTTAATCGCTACCTTAAACGCTTCCCAGTTAAAGTTCTCTTGAGCTTTAACAGTAGGTCCTACACTTTCCCACCAAGTATCAGCATCTTCATGCGGATAAAAGGTTGCTTGATCGACCTTCGGGCCTCGGGCGTACCCGTGGCCGTGAAAATCTTTTTCGAAATCTCTTATCCAATTCTCGAGAAGTAGTGGGTCTTCTCTCCCAACAAAGGTTGGTGGTTTCAAAGCGGAAATCTTTTCGCCATTGCGGCTGCGGATCGTCTCCATGGTGGTTGTTGTTAATCGGTTTTGAAGGACTAAGCCAAAGCTCGAGCTAGTTGTTCAAGAGTCCTAAGTCGTGCTTGCAACTTGTTCGGGAGTTTCGGCCATTTGGTTTTCTTGTCGCCTTGCTCTAGATCGCGTATAAACGTATTGCATAAGCTACCTGCGTTGTTCACATTGTATTTCTACGATTCACATCGATTCTTTTATAAAAGCTAATTCACATAATCATGGTTCATACCATTCATTCATTTCATACTCAATTCACATATCAAAAGTTCATCATTCATTTCACAATCAATTCACATGTCAAAAGTTCATCATTCATTACTCCAAAAGTGTAATAACATATCGTTCATAGTCAAATAAGCATTAGTTGTACCATCCTTAACTAAGTTAACACATTAATCGATCTTTTACGATCTTAATTAGAAATCTAAGGGTCAGGGCTAGAGATATGGGATTCTAGTCAGCGTACTCGGACGGATCCTCATCATCACCTTCATCTCCGTCTCCATCTCCATTGAGATTTACAACGGGTGAGGCAGGGTTGCTTCCTACTTCTTCATCGTCACTATAGTTGGGCTCCTCGTCATCAGTGGTTAAGTAGTCATTAAGCCACTTGGCCCTAGCATCGAGCATCCTTTTCTCCAGGTAACTCAACGTGAGATACCACTTCCCCTTCAACGTGTATCGTTCATAGTTCGGCTTTCCATTTTTCAAAATATCAGAGTATTCGCTCTTGATTCCGGTATATGGACCATCGTCGGGGAGAGTGTGAATCAAAACATCGGCCTGTTTAGGCGGCGTGAGATAGTCTGAATGCCCGTGGCCTTCGTTGAAGTGATAACACTTCATTGTTAAACGTAGCCTGTAAATATAAGCTGAAACAGACTCTCCTACCCTCATCCTTAGAAGGTAAGGTCCTTGACGAGGGGTTCTGGTGCATTTCCTGGCGGTCAAACGTGTCTTGGCCATCTAATAAAGTACAATAAACAATTAATAAGTACCTTTGGCGAGTACTTTCATACATGTACATATAACCCATTCGTACCCATACTAAATCCTTAAGTCAAATTTTAATCCTAATTCATTTTTCTTAAATAATTTATTATTTTGACCTCCTAAACCAATTTTAAATTCTACCTATTTGATTTATTTTATATTTTAATAATTTTAATCTTTCCCTAGTTAATCTAAATTCCGCTCTGATACCAATTTGTAACACCCCCGCCAACCCGAACCCTTTTTCATTTAATAAAACTCGAGATGGGGGGAAAATCCACGAGGGTTTGAATCAACGGGAGTGCTACCGCCGCACTTATCTCCTTGGAAATAAATGCAAGGCTAGATTAAAGCATACTAAATTCAAATAAATTAATCCTTACAACCAAGTAAATTGTTCATTAAATATTACTAATTACTAAAGTATTTCAGAGTTCCAGCGGTAGCTAAATCATAAGCTAAGTGGATGACAACTCTAAGTGATCTCCCTTTTGTTCCCCCGTCGATCACCCACCTGCACAAATACATTGAAAAGAAACAAGAGAGACAAGCTCCCAAAAATCAGAAAAACTGAGTAATTCCAACTCCATCCCGTAAAATACTTAAGTTGAAAATACTTTGTAAAATAGTACGTTAATAGGGTTAGAAAGCATAGTACATATACACATATATATACAATGAATAATCACGTATTTAATTCAATTAATCCAGTTATTTAAGGAGAGGAAAGAGAACGCCAGTAAGCCGGGGTCAATCCCCTGTAACCACTTACTTCAACATTGTAGGCCGGGGTCAATCCCCTGTAACCACCTACGGATAACATAATGGCCATAATAACAGAGTCCCTAGTGTGCACACCCCTTCTACTTGGATCACAACAAGATAGAAGGAAGACGATGAATGAATAATCAGCATAGTAACCGAAAACCTTGTAGGGGCCGAACAACCTCTCATACAGGGCAACCTTGTTCATCATTTCCCTCCGATATTTCACTTTACGTGATTAACATCTTTTAATCAAGTCATCACATAAATCACGTACACATTTATGTCATCTTGTTCAATCCAGTGTGAACATATTCAATCCATCATAAACTCAATCCATTCATAATCTCAAGCCATTCATAGTGGTTTCAATAACTCATTTCATAAACAAAACCGTCACTTGAGTTCATTTATCACGTCAGATTCATAATCATTTCATTATCACAAGTTCTTACCAATTTCAACTTTCATAAAGTCTCAATATTAATAACAATAATGATATTCATGATAATCATAATGATATATAGTAATAATAATAACAATAATAATCATAATAATAATAATAATAATAATAATAATAATAATAATAATAATAATATAATAATAATAATAATAATAATAATAATAATAATAATAATAATAATAATAGCACTACTAAATGACATTAACCGGTTTTAATAACGTTATAATAACCATCTTTGTCATATCGTACATCGTCCATAGTCATGATTCATAATCGAAATCCATAGTCGTTGTCCATTTTGTTCTTCATATTCATAATTCGCATTAAGTCGATAATCCATAATTATAGTCCATACTTATAAATTTTATAAGCACATAATCACGTAATCAATTCATTTTATACTAACGGGATCTATGTTTAGATGGACATCGGAGATTACCTCGTGACGCGTGTCCAAAAGTCAGATTCACGAATCGATTAACACTCTTGATATTCTTCGTCTACGCAATCGGAATCTACATTAGACGTTAACGAGATCTAAGTTAGTTACCTAAATTACCCCTTTTTATATAAAATAAACAATTTAAATAATTCAAATAACTTAAAGAATTTGTAATGATTATAAGAGAGTTTATAAATCAAAGTTTATGGTTTTTAAATCAATAATGAAATCATTTTAAATTACTTAAAGATTACTTCAACTTAATTTTCATTAACTTAAACCATTATTTTAACATAGAAACTAACTTTATTATACTCATTTTATTTAAGAAACATTTTCAAGTTATAAAAGATTAACTTAAACTAAAATACACTAACTTAATTAAAGTAGACTAGTTTAGGAAAGTCATGGGTTTTAGTTTAAAAATAAAACAACAAATAAAACTAAAATAAAGTGGAAAGGGGAGTTGTTTAACTGATTCAAGAATCAGTTTCATTCTCCAAAAAAAAAAAAAAGAAACGAAGGAAGGAAGGAAAAAGGAAGAACAGGGGAGGCACGCATCGGGGGAGGAAAGGAGGAAGGAAGGCGGCGGATTTCGAGGTGGCACTCAGGGCGGGACGGTGGTCGAGGCTGGTTCGAGTGGTTCGGGTGGGCGTGGGCCGGCAGCAGAGGTGACGCGAAAGGGGCGGAGTTTGGCTGGGCAAGAGTTCGGGGTTCAGGTGGGGGCGACTGGGCGCGGTCTTGGTGGTTCGAGGGTGGTGTGGTGGGTCAAGGAGGTGCGGTGGTGGTTTTCGGTGGTTCATGGTGACAGAGGAGTATTGTTAATGGTGGTTTGAATTTTATTTTAAATTTTCAAAATCAAAAATCGAAATTTAGGAAGAAGATAAAGGATTGAAGCAAACCTTTTGAGATTGTTTGCTTGAGCAATTGGATGTGTTTGGGTTGCTATTTATAGAGCAAAATTTCTGAATTTGTGGAGCTTAGTCAACCTCCATTAATGGAGAAAGCATGGTGAGGTATGGGCTATGGTGGTAGCTCTTTGAAAATTTGCCCCTAATATCCGAAAATTGTGGATTGAGTTTCAAATATTTACTGACAAAGCTGAGATTTTGTGTTGAAAATCTTGATTCTTGTGTGCTGTGAATCAGACGAAGAAGAACGGAGGAGAGGAAGATGGAAGATGGTGATCATCATTGATCACGTTTTCTTTCCATTTTTTTTTTTTTTTTTTTTTGTTTTGTTTGTTTTGTTTTCCTTTTTCTTTTTGGCTAAAAGACATATGGCTATGGATTTGTATTTGTATTTGGGCTTGGATTACTAAATTGGATGGACAACTTGAATGAATAAGAATGCCCACAACTAAATACACCTTTCAATTACCATATTAAAATACTTTGAAATATTTAGGAATAAAATACATTTCAATTAAATAAACTCGTTAAATAATTCAAAACTAAATGAAATTATTATTTTAATAAACATAGTTATCAAATAAAATCGCATTATCATAAAATAGATTTTTAAGTGGAAATAATATTAAACCTTAATAAATAATAAAATAATCTTTGAAAATTTGGGGTATTACAATGCCAGGTAGCAAATTAGAATTTATGATTCCTTCATTTTATTCATATTATGTTTTCCTTGGAAATAATAAATTTTCCCCTCTTCAATAATAATACAATTTTTTTCTTCTTTTATTTGATGTAACGTCTTATTTGAGATGTTTATATTGCAAGTCAATAGAGACTTAATGATTGTTCGTAATAAAAACGTGTTGTATGAACGTGCAAATGTGTAATAGTTAAGTGAATAAACGACTATGTGTATGTGACTGAGACAACCATTGTGTCATTTTTTAGCGTAGAATGGTTCGTCAGGATGGCATGCCTGATACCTCTCTGCATGTCGAGCAATCGATTCGTGACCTAGTGCAGATTACAGCTAACCTAGCCCAAGGACATAACCGGGATGGGGATTTGTCTGAAAAGGTTGCCCGTAGGAATCCACCAGTACTAAATGGGAAAGGGGGGCCAGGAGAATTGGAAAACTGGGTCGGGTAGTTTGATAAGCTTTTCTTTACCCTCACCTGTCCAGATAACAAGACTGTGCCCTTAGCAAGCTATTACCTACAGGGGGATGCCCACTTTTGGTGGACTCAAGCTAAGGACAACCTCCTCAAACAACCTGACTTTGGGTGGGAAACCTTCAAGAAAGCCCTGAGGGATAAGTATTAACCACCATACCTCAAAAAGCAAAAAGCCCAAGAGTTTATGATGCTATAGCAAGAGAACCTGCCTGTTGAGGAATATTACCGCATGTTCATAGAACTGATGAGATTTGCTCCTGAAATTGCCCCTACTGACGAAGCTAAGGCCTCAGGTTTGAATTAGGGCTCACCCTTGAACTACAAGGGAGACTGGGGGTAGATACTTTCACCTCGTTGGACCATGTCTTTGGCAAACTGCCCACCTATATGCAATAAGGAAACGAGAGGAAGGAGGTAAACAAGGTGAGAAGCGAAAGGAGAATCCAAGCCCCGAGGTTCAAAGATTTGAAAGGAAACACCATGGGAACCAGAATAATCAGACCTCCCAAAGAACCTACGATAAAGGACCCCACAACGATAACAATAACCGTAACAATAACACCAACAACCACAGACCAGAGCGTGTGTACAGGTGTAAGAAGTGCCCATACAACCGTCCTGGGAAGGATTGCGATGGTAATAAGGGAGTGTCGTGAATGTGGGAAAATGGGGCATATAGCGTACGAGTGCTATTCGAATAATAAGGAACCCCAATGGTCAGAAGAAAGGGAACTATGGAGACAAGCCTATGAATGGGAATGGGAATGGTGGAAATGCATTCAATGGGTCAGGGAACTCTAATTACTCCAAACCACCAACCAATGCAAATCATCAGGCACCCAATGGGAACCATGTGACCAACAACAACGATAATAAGGGCAAAGGGAAGTTGTACATGGTGACTGCTAGCAAAGAGGAAGCTCGTAGAGATGTTGTCACGGGTACTTTCTCTATCAACTCAATTCCTGTTAAAGTATTGTTCGATTCTGGAGCATCTTTTTCTTTTATTTCCCATACATCTGTTAGAACTCTAGAACTCGTTGAGTCCGAGTCAATTTATGTGCCCATATTTATTCCGTTTGGGGATACTGTTAATTGCTCTAAGAAATTCCTAAATGTCTCACTAAAAATAGGGGAGGGCTTCTTTCCTTCCGATCTAATAGAGTTTAACCTAGCGAACCTAGACGTCATTTTAGGAATGGATTGGCTTGGGAAGTACAATGCTAAGATAGACTGTGATGCACAAAAGGTGGAACTGAAAGACCCTTCGGGAAAAAGGATGTCATATAGAAGAATACCTCGAGAACCATGGATTAAAGTAATCAATGCCTTGCAACTTAAGAGTTATATAGACAAAGGATGACCTCTATTTATGTGTTCCGTGAGAAGGGTTGAGGATGATCCATTGAAACCTGAGTATGTGCCTATAGTTAGAGAATTCCAGGATGTTTTTCCTGAAGAAATACCTGGTATGCCGCCAAGGAGAGATGTAGAGTTCAATGTTGACCTAGTACCTGGAACTGGACCTATCTCAAAAGCCCCATACCGAATGGCTCCAGCAGAAATAAACGAGTTGAAGAACCAATTAACAGAACTACTAGAGAAGGGGTACATTAGACCTAGTATGTCACCATGGGGAGCCCCTGTGTTATTTGTCAAGAAGAAGGATGGTAGTTTGAGGTTGTGTATATACTACCGTGAGTTGAACAATGTCCCTGTGAAAAACAAATATCCATTGCCTAGGATAGATGACTTGTTTGACCAACTTCAGAATGCAGGGATGTTCTCTAAAATAGACTTAAGGTATGGCTACCATCAATTGAGAATTGTAGATCAAGATATGCCTAAAATTGCCTCTAGGACTAGGTATGGACACTATGAGTTTACCGTCATGCCTTTTGGGTTAACCAATGCACCTGTTGTTTTCATAGACCTCATGAATAGGATTTTTCGACCCTACCTCGACAAATTCGTAGTCGTATTCATAGACGATATATTGATCTATTCAAGGAGCAAGGAGGAGCATGAGGGACATTTGAGGCTTATTTTACAGACACTTAGGGAGAACCAACTGTATGCAAAGTTTTCTAAGTGCGAATTTTGGTTAGAAAAAGTGTCATTCTTAGGTCATTTCGTCTCTAAGGAGGGTGTGTCAGTAGTCCTGCAAAGATAAAAGTTGTGAGTGAATGGCCAACACCAAAGAATGTCACAGATATCAGGAGTTTCTTGTGTTTAGCCGGATATTATAGGAGGTTTGTTAAAGACTTTTCGAAGATAGCAAAACCCATGACTAACTTAATGAAGAAAGATTGCAAGTTTAACTGGACTGAAGATAGTGAGAAAGCCTTTCAAACACTCAAAGAGAGATTAACCTCAACACCTGTTCTAGCCTTGCCTAACGGGGATGAGGGGTATGATGTATATAGTGATGCGTCAAAGAATGGGTTGGGTTGTGTTCTTATGCAAAATGGTAAAGTCATAGCTTATGCATCCCGTCAACTGAAACCATATGAAGTTAATTACCCAACACATGACCTAGAGTTGGCTGCAATTGTATTTGCCTTAAACATCTGGAGACATTACATTTACTGGGTGACTTGTAGAATTTTCACCGATCACAAAAGACCTCAAGGCAAAATCCAACCTGTAGACATTCCAACATGGAAGTGGGATTCAATATCCATGGACTTCGTCGTAGCCTTACCTAGGAATCGGGGAGGCAATAACGCAACATGGGTGATAGTGATTAGTGAGCAGATTGACCAAGACTGCGAGGTTCATACCCATGAAAGACGCGTGGAGTATGGAAGCCCTAGCCAAAGCATACGTTAAACATGTCATTCGATTGCATGAAGTACCCTGAGCTCTTTCAAGGGGTAGGTGAGTTACGGGGACGTAACTTTTCTTTTAAGGGGGGAAGAATGCGATAGAACTTCGCGCTTCCACCCTAAAGTTTGCTAAAGTTTGTTAAATCTGTTATTTATATGTATTTATCGCTTATGTGACTTGCGAAAATTAGAAACGCTTGTGAAATATTGGGACTTAGAAGTGCAAAAAGATAGTCGTTAAGCCTGGCTACCTCAAAGTTTCGGGACGAAACTTCCTTTAAGGGGGGAAACCTGTAATACTCCGTATTTTTCGGAGTTATTTTTACAAATAAGAAAATACAAACTACTTTTTTGTACCTGACTATATTTTAATTCGGTTTTGTTTTATTTTCCAAATAAATAAAATAAGAAATCGGAATTTGATTTGGAAACAAATCCTATTAGACGTAGGTCTCATGCTATAAATAAGAGAAGAAGAAAAAAAGGAATTAAAACCCTAACTTTTACTAAATCAGCCGTGTATTTTCCCAAAAGGTTTCTCTCTCCTCCTCTTTTCTCCTCTTCGTCACTTTCATTCTCCCTCCTGCGTTCTTTTTCTTTTCTCTTCTTTCCTCCTGCACGACTTTTCTCTCTCCTTCCCCTGCGCCTGAGGCTTCCACTCGCCGGTGGTTCGTGCTGGCTGCTCGGAGGTCGCGCTCGTGCTTGCTGTCAAAGGTCGAACGTGGCTCGCTGCTGCTGCTCGTGATTCGCGGTTCGGGTTGCTCGTCAGCCGCGATTCGTGTTGCGGGAGGTGATGTGAGTCGAGCGCGTGGCTCGTCGGTGGTGTCCAGCCGTGTGGTGGTCGGCATCGGCCTGAGGTCATTGATGGTCGTCGGTGGTCATTCTCTTTCCTTCCTACTAAATTTAATTTTAAATTCTGATTTCATAATTCTTATGTATCTTTGATTAAGCTTGTATTGTAAATAAAGTATAGAATTAGTAAAAGAAATCAGATTTATAATTATGTTGTAATTCTTATGATAATTCTATTTCTCAAATCTGATTATTTTTTATAATACTTGTGTATATAATGGTTTAAGTTGGTTTCGTAAATAAAGTATAGTAAAGTTAAAGGAAATCAAATTTTTGATTATACTATTAGTTCTTAGGATGATTTTAATTCTCAATTTTGATTTTATTACACTTATGTATATTTGTGTAAGTTTTGTTATTATAAACCAAGTATACAATAAGTTAACAAAAATCAGATTTACAAGCATACTATTAAGTCCTAATATGTTAGTTTCAATAAAGTTTATGAAAAGAAAGTAAACAACGAGTTTGATTATTTTAATCTTCAAAACATCATATTTTACATAGTTAGTTAAGCCCTTTTTTTCTATTAATAATATCAAGGACTTAGCACTGAAATATTTTATTATTCGATAAGGTCCCAATTCCATAAGCGGAACATTTTAAGTAGTCAGCGAAGATTCTCCGTTACAAGGTAGTTACGCGTACTAGTTCAATTAGATATGTTAGTATCATGTTTAGGTTATGAATTCTTTCATTGGAACCTACAATCATGATAGGGAACAATTGTATAGTTATGATTGATGAGATTGTTTGTAAACATGAAATCGATTGGAAATCTGTATGTATTTTCTTGTTGTATGACTTGTGAGTTGGAATGAATTATTATTGGTATGCATAATTCTATCGTATCACAAGCATGAAATAAGTTTTGGATTGGAATGCTATGATTAATCAGTGTAGCAAGGATTTTTAAGAGGTTGCTGAAACTAAAGGATTTTATATGATGTTACAAAAATCATATGTTTAATGTTGTATGAATGAGTATCACTAAAAAGGATAGTTGGCAATAAACTTGTAGTCGAGCTCCCTACAAGTAATGAACAATGGGGGGAGTGTGGGACTTGTTCTACACTCCTAAGCAGGCTTACTGTGACGATATTAGTGTCCATATAATTTTTGATAACTCAAGTAGGCGGAAGGTTCCGTGCGATTTTGGGGGTATGCATACTAAGGTGATGGATGTGGAACGGAACGAAACCGTATTTACATTCCATCTAATAGACCAAGTTGTCTATTAAGGATTAAGGAGCCCGTATGATTCTAGAAAGATGACGGTGCTAGTTCGATGCCAATTAAACTATAAAAATAAAATGTAATATTTTTGTATTATCATGTCTAGGAATGTTTATTATTATTCTGTTTATGTTTAATGTATTTTTTAACTGATTATGTACGTACTCAGCATAACTGATTGTTTGTTATTTGAGATGTTTGTTGACCTGTGATGAACCATTGATATTTCAATAGGGAGCAGATTAGGTATGCTGGCGATTCTGCATGAGTTTTGGGCATACAGGGAATATTTTCAATTATGAACTTTTAAAGTGTTTTTATTGAACCTTCTAGAGTTTATGAATTGTTTAGTTATTGGTTTTTAAATAAAAAGGGGTCAATAGTGATTCCCGAGTTGTAGTTTACATTTTATTTCCGCTGCAATTTAGTTTTCATTATAAGGAGTAAGTTAATGTTTTAATTTTTAAAAGCCCTGCGTTTCACCGCGGCGGTAACACTCCCAAAGTCGATGCAACGTAGTTTAGACGTGTATGGATTTTGGGGGTGTTACACCCTCCCAGCAGTCCCACCCCAGCAGCGCCCTCCCATACCCCCCGCAGCCTCCCACGAAAATTGACGATCCACGCGAGCCCAGGCTGTTCCACGCAAGCCCAGAAATTGATGCGAGCCCAGGTTTTGTGGGCGGCTGGAGTCGCAGGTCGACGAGGGTTAGGGGAAGGGGGTTCGACGGGGGTTAGGGGGGGGGGAAATTCGACGGGGTGGTGGGGGGAGGGTGGGCTGTGCTGGGGTGGTGGGAGGGATGGAGGAGGAGGGGCTGCTAGGGTGGTGGGATAGGTAGGGGAGGGGGTTAGGGTTAGAGTTAGAAGTTAGGGTTAGTTAGAAGTTAGGTTTTAGGATTTAGTTAGGTTAATTAGGGTTTAATTAGGAGTTAATTAGGGTTTAGACTAACGAAGTTAACCGCAGTTAGTCATGAAGAGTATTTGGGTGTATCATTATGAATTTTAAGGGTACCCCGTGTATTTTGAAAAGTTGGGGGGTAACTCGTGAATTTTCTGAAAACTCAGAGGTACTTGGTGAAAAACCCGTAAAAAATAAGAACTTATCCATCAAGCCAATATCAACCTTGTAATTTATACCTCCTTTAAAAGGATCTCAAAAATTACTAAACCTACACCCCTTGATGACGATAACAAAATGATACTACAATTTCATTTGCTTACCGAAGTTACCAAAAGATATTCTATCAAATATTAGCTATTTCTGTCATTTTAAAACTGATTCAAATTTTCTTCTTTTTTTTTTTATACTTACCATATTAATTTTTTTTCAATAAATAAAATGCATAATACTATGTAACGACTCAATACATCATATCAGATGAGTCACTCACTAGTCACTCTTAATTTTGTTTTTTTTTTGACAAGATAGTCACTCTTAATTTGAAATTGGAGTAAAACAACCTTTTTGAGAGTCCAAACATGCAATTTCAATCTGAAACAACTACAAATATAAATCCTAAACTGAGACTAAAGCGAAAAAATCAGTCATGAAAGCGAGAGAAAGAGAAAGGGAGAGGGGGGAAAGCAATCCACAGCCTCAAATCAGATACACATTTTATGTTCCCGTTGCACCACGAGCTACACAAAGTATTCAACCTCTTCTAGTACAATTCAGCTGATTTCAAGTACCCTTGACTCCAAGTCACACCTCTAATCCCCTTTCCCCGAAAACAACCCAAGCAACATTTTTGTACAATAAATATGTACCATTTTTCAGCTCATTCTCTCTGTGATTGGGTTTTTTACGTAGCAATTTTGCACCTACTTGGGCCTTTAACCCAAGCTGAAACTTCTTTGTTCTTTACAATGCAACAGGTTCCTGGCTCGTATCAGTCCTCCGGTTCAAAAGGTGGGTCCTTGATGCTTGGATGGTCCAATGCATTTCTCAATATATGATATGTGCACCATCATTCCCTCATAGAGGATGGTAGGGCACATACCCTAACATACTCTTAACGTTGGTCACCACGTCGTGGCACCTTGTCAAGAGATTCATCATCTGCTGTGAGATGTCTCTGGTGGGCTGTGGAGGGACTTGATTTTCCGGCAAAGGTGGTGGTGGAATTACTCTGGGATTATCATGCAAATTATTTCTTGGAGATAATTCAGCCATATGATATTGGTGATTCATTGGAGGCCTAATAATCTGGGGAGGGTGGGGAAGGAGAGGGGGTTGCAACGGATGTGAAGAAACGTTGAACCTTTGATTGTTACTAACATCCATAGCAACAGACGACGATGAAGATGATGATGAACCTTCATAAGAGGACAACATTGAATTCCTAGACTCCATCTTTTGGCCTTCAAGACCTCCCCTATTATCAATATCATCAGTAATACTTTTGACCTCACCCATATTGAACCTCACTCTAGGTGTTCTCGAGTTGCCTCCACCATTGTTGGGCCCACCAGTCTCATCGCCTCCAGAAGGCTTCTTCAAACAAGACTTCAGCTGTTGTGCAGGATGCTGTGGTGTTGCAATGGGGACCACAGGTCTTGACTCTGCTGCCGCTGAATCCCTGTTTGCTGTAGACTCACTCTGCACATCTTCTACCCTGCCACTGCTTGGCTGTTGAGGGTCAGGTGCTGCTACCGGCTTCAACAAGAACCTCACATTTGAAAAGACAGATTTACTTCCCATGGCATAGCGATGAGCGACATTTGCATCTTGTTTATAGAGGAAAGCAACCCTGCAGGTGTTTGTTGTGTAGAAGACACGACTGAGCGTTGTGTCCAGCGGGCCAAATCGGGCAAATCTTGCCTTCAGCTCTACAAGGGAAGGGAGCGAGGATCCAGATGGAAACTTCATAATGAGATATGTTGGTTCCTCAACTTTAGGTGGACGGTCCACTTTCTTCTCATGCTTCTCTGCCTTCATGGGTTTTGATTGTGGGATTTGTGCAGCAGCTACCTTGGCTTTTCCCTCTGGCCGCTGCTGTATTTCAGGATTCTTTAGTAGGGCCCGCTTCTCAGCACTCAAGGATTTTACTTCGGTTATTTTCTTAGCCCTCTTAACAGCATTTTCCTCCTGACGTTCAGATGGGATGCGTTTTCTCCCTTTTACAGGATCTTCATTTCTGGCTGAGAGCTTCTGCACTTTCACAGTTTTAGTGCTCTCACTTGAAGGTTTATCAGCAGATTCAGAAGTAGTGGTATATTTGCTGGCCCGAGCCTCATTGGGTTCAGATTCAGCAGGAATTAAAGCAGTGGAGCTCTTCACAAAAACAGAGGACCGAAATTTCAGGAAAAACTGCCGCGTAATTGCAGGTACATTCCTTTCAATACCGTGGACAGGGTTTAGGGCAAGACCTCGTAGATCAGCCAGCATCTGTGACAGCTCAGCATCCTTGCTTCCTACCCCCGGTGACACCATCCCCACTTCCAGAGGATCAGAATTGTTTGCTTCATTGTCCTTCCTCCACTGGTTTACTTGAAAGTCCTCTATGGACGAGGCAGCAATCTCAGTAGATATCCCTGCAGATTTAACTGCCCCTCCAGATGCAACTGAATCTCTCTCCACATGCTCTATGCTTTTACGAGCATCTATTTTCTTCCGTTTCAACTTCTTCTCTGGTCGATCAGATCTTTCAGAGCTCTGTTCCCCTGCAGAGCGTTTATTAGCTTTTTTCTTCTTCTTCAACGTGCCATCTCTCACACCAAGATGGCCTGCATCAATAGAAGTACTGATGCCGATGTGCTTGTCCTGAACCTTATCATGCACATCGCATGAACTAGCCATCACAGTATCACTAGAATCCGATGCTTGTAATCCAGAAGGTGCCATAACTCCAAGACCTGCAGAACAGAATATCAAATGTTGAGTTTCACAGCACAAGTAGTATCATCCCATTCCCTACAAGGCAAGATATAAAATATGAGTATTCCTTGCCTGCAGTGAGAGCCTCTTTTGTGGGAATTCCACTCGGTTCATTATTGGAATCAGCTATATCCCTTTCCTGGAGCACGTAAGCAGCTGCAGCTGTACTGGATATTCCGTCCTCCAATGCAGAAGACAAAGAGGAGCTTGCATGACCTTGAATGCTCTGTTTTGCCTTTAACTCAACAGCTTCGTCTCTGCGCTTAAAAAGGTATCTGTCCTTTTTAGACTGCTCCTTGGTTTTGGTAGCTTTAGTGGAGCTCTTTCGACCACCAAGAGTCTCCGCCATGACTAAAGGGCCACTTAAAGGAGCTGGAGAAAGCAACAATACAGAACCAAACACTAACAGGTAAGTCAACAACCCCAAACCAAACACACAAGCTTTTAGATAAGCTTGTTTAGAGACCCTGAATAATGTATAATATTAACATAGCCAACAAATAGAAGCTAATGCAGATAGCTAAAAGATTCAACTAAATCAACACATATGGAAGACTAATTCATAGAATTTTTACATGTATCAACATATAAAAACATGTCACACTATAAAAGTGGTGCCTGATCAGCATCATTATGGAGACACCCAATCTGAAGCATGAAGGCAAAAGCAAAATCAGATGGAAGTCCAAATAAAATTTGACGCAGTGATTGCCAGTGAGCAACGGAAGCAAGGGAGCTTAAACTCATAACTTATATCAGGCCCCTCAACATAATCTAGAAAGCACTTGCAGATTTATCATGTAAGAGATTCTATTACTCATTAACCACTTTACACTCAATGTTCTTCCCTTTACTTGCATCATGTTAGATATTACAAAAAAACAGCAGACTTGCACAAAGTTACTTGGCCAACCCAGAGTAACACTAGTAAAATACACTGACAACACTTTGACAAATGCCATCAACCACCCCCCAACAATAAGTAGATAGTATAAGGGAGTGTTGCATGAAAATGCCACCTAAAACCCATCAGTAATTATTTCACAGCCACAACAAAAATCAATCTAACCTTTAAGCACTAATATAACCTTCTGATAGAGTAAGTAAATTACAATTACAATTCTGTCAAAGAAACGAGAGCTTGTTCGTTTTGATCATACAGTTCTACATAATAACTCCTATTTTACTGTCATCACACTGAGCTTATGGTTCATACAATAGGCACTGCAAACGCCAAACCCCTAATTGACACATCTTTATACCTATTACGTGCAATGCCCATTGTCTACCAGTAATCCCCAGGTCATTCTTGTATGTCTATTATCCTCTCTATTCAGTTAATCAGATCGATAGACATCAAGACGAATTTCATTCCATTTTCAATTCTACAGGTGATGATAATTGATAACACCTGACCTGATACTGGGAACTGTGCATACATGATGCAACCATGATTAAACAAGTGCGAGTGAACTTGGAACATATATCAAAGTTATGTTGACAGACATGATAATACTTAATAGAATAACCACCAGAGTCTTACAAACAATAATTCCCAAAACATACATGCATCACCTCGATTCATTTATTGAATATATGCAACAAAATAGATTACTAAGACAGCGTCATCATCAATGCCTTTTCATAAAGGTTGACTCAATATGTTCTTTTTTTCTCACTCTGTGGATGGTGTAAAGATATACTAGTTACAAACATCTCTATGAGATAATCAAGAGGTCTTATTTAGCAGTAAGCTTAAGTTGGAATAAAACCGTATCCATAGATTCCTTTGCTGCACTTTTCACAAATTTACTTGAAGAGGTCCAGACACCAGCATCACAAAATGCAGGATAATGAAAAGAGTAATACTACCACCATAAATGACGCTTATTACATAAAAATAACATCATTATGCATTCTGACTGTACTCATTAACCAAATACATTGGAATAACAAATCTTCTAATGCAGACCAGATCTAACTATAAATATTCTCTTATCCTCTGCTTTTACATGCAAAGAGCCCAGATATTGAACTGGATTCCAGCTACGCCATTATATTTACTCCTAAAACACAGCTATAAACAATGCATATGGGGCAAAGCAGCTAATGAATCAACTTTAGCAACTACCTGAGTTGAGACCAATCATTCAAATAGGTGAAGGTAAATAATGTTCAAAATTTTTGGAGACAATCTTGAAAAAAACGTTCAGGGGACAAGAATGTCCTTTTACCTATTCTTTTGGTCTAATTTTCCGCAAATAACTGATATACAGTTTTCTTCAAGATTTAATTTCAAATTTCAGTTTCTAAATTTCATGTTTTACGGAATACTGTACTCCATTCATGATTAAGATGTCTTCTGCCATCTAAAAGTAAATCCATTTTGCAATGTAACTTAAAGGACAGTGACTTACTCTGATCGTTCGATAAATATAATATACATACCAGCCAGAAAATTCAAAGGCAAACTGATTCAACATACAAACTCACTTCTTTACCCTATGAACGATATTATATTGACTTTGGTAAAAGTAAACTCATAAGTCTAAATACAAGAGCACATTTAGATATCAAGTTAATAAGACAAAAAGGCACATTTTATAAAAGAAGGCTGAAGGCAGTTATACCTCGTGATGGTTGTTTACCAGAAAATGCTGGCGATTCAGAGGGCCGTACTGGTTGCTGACTAAAAGCCTGGGCATAAGTCTCATCGAACTCTTCGAATACTGATCTGCGGTAAGCAAGGGTGGTAGCCTTGTTTTTGATAATATCAAGATTCTTACTTTCACCATTCATCGGTGTCACAGCCATCTGTTTTATAAACGAAAGAGTATCAACAGGGCGAAAACTGTCCCTTGCCTTCCGAATTTGAGACAGTGAATAAATGGCACCAGGTTCATAATCTACAACATCGACAGCCACATAACCAGGCACATTTGCTGGACGGAAATTGTTTGGATTGCGACAGCAACAGGTTACACCAAGAGCACTCCTTCTACTTGCCTCATCAACAGATTCTTCAACGGCCCTAGTAAAAGTCCTTGAAGTTGTCTGCTGCGATTTCTCAGCATAATGGGGGTCATATGGGACAAGTTCTGTGAGGTCAAACCAACCATAACTACTGTCACCAAAGAACGCAACCAATATATGCCCATGCCTCCTTGTCCGTCGAACTGAAGAAGTAGCAAAAGCTTCATTAAACAGATGACCTGGCCACCATGGATGAGACTTCACCTTGCCCCAAACCATGTCGCCCATTTCAAACTTAGAACCCATAACTTTCAACGACCCAGCACTCATTTCATCATCCACATCACTAGCACTAGCATCTTTACTAATTGAAGCCTGCATATAACCACGTGTCTCCGACTTAAAATCACCATGTCTACTATCCATCTTTGAGGCCTCTTCTTTTACAACCTTCTCCCTCATTCCGTCATCATCCGCAGGTCTTACGCCATTAGAAGTACTACTAAACCCTCCTTCAGGACTCACAACCTCATCTTCTTCATTTCCAGACTCCATTTTTTGAACCCTAACCTCAATTTCTCCACCACTATCAACCCCATCATTTCCTAATGCAACCCTATCTCCCTCCACCTCGCCCGAATTCCCAGAATCGCCATTCGTATCACAATCAATGTCCCCACGCAAAACCCTAGCTTTCTCCCGCTCATTCCCCTCCAAAACCCTAATTTCATCAACTTCATCTTTCCAGGCACCTAAATCTCGCCCATTCGAAACCCTAATTTCATCATTCAATTGCAAATCACTTACCCCTTCATCTCTACTATTATCAACAACATCCCCATCATTCGAAACCCTAAAGTCTTCCGCTTCAGAAGCAGAAGCTGTTTTCCCCCTTTCCAAATCGAAATCATTGTTCATCACTGATACCATACTATACTGATTACAAATTCCAATTTAAACAAAAATCAACACGAAAATACATACATAGATACAGAAATTGCAAAACAAACCTCAATCAATGTCATATCAACAAGTAACGAGAAAATGCGAGAGAGAGAGAAATGGAGGAAATTATCTGAAGAACCTGGAAGAAAGAGAGAGAAACGACGAGTGAAAGCGGGGGTTTTTTATGCTGGAATTTGAGTGAATTGAAACTTCGAAAATGGTGGGAGAAAGAGGAGAGAGAAAATGGGGGAGTTTTCTAGGTCAGAAGATTAGTGAGAGAAAGTTTCTGGTTTAATGGTCTGCTATCATTTTGATTTAGGGGAATTTTGTAATTTTGCTGGTAGTATTACACAGGGACCTCTATTACACAAGTGGCAAGGCAACTGCACTTCAACAAGGGCTTCGCCTAGCTATCCAGAACAATATTCGTCAACTCCAAATTGAAGGTGATAATCTTATCATATTATGGTCATCAACTCAGTAAAAGGTATGCGGCCTCTCCTGGCGATTCTTCATATCATCCAAGGGATATCCAAGCTCTTCTTCGTTCTTTCTCTTCGTGGGCTATTCGTCATATCTACCGGAAGCAAACAAAGACGGACGGATCGCCAACGTCGGTCATTTAGTTGATTCTCAGTTTTATATAGATCATTGTACTCGTTCTGCTCTTCATTCTATTCTTGTAAACGATAAGGTTGGAGCTCCCCTCATGCGGAGGGTCTCCTTACCTTATATATAAAAAAAAAAAAAAAAAAAAAAAATCGCTCAATTTTTGAGGCCACACTGGATAACTCAAAAGAAAAAGAAAATTCACATGAATAATCATGTGATGAGTTCCCTCATACCGATTTATAATAATTATAGAGGGTGCCTTTGTTAGAATGATATAGTGATTGGAAAATGGAAACAATTGATTTTTATAAGGTCGTATAATAATATGTCAAGGTTTTTATTGGTTAGGTACAGTCGCACATGGATAATATGGGGAGAGACAAAAAGCAAATTAACAAACAAAAGAAGAAATAATAATATTCAAACAACTTATGGCTTCCCTCTTTTTGTTTTGTCATTTTAATTACTCTTTTAAATGTCTAGTTTTCTTTATCAATCTAGGGGCTAATATTTGTCGGATATGGTGTTGAACATCGTCGCAGAAGCGAGTAAAAGTCGACAAATGTACATCGATGAAGGAGATGTGGAAGCATGGTGTGATTGCGGCAAAGGCGAAGTAACATCGATGAGTTTACGATGAAGTGCTTGCATTGAGTATTACGATGAAGCATGATGATGGGGAGACGAGCCAAGAGGAAGAGTGGAGAGCTAGTAGCCCTCAACCTTGGAACCCGCTCCCATAGGATATTGTGCACCATGATGCTTGTCGTCCCTGCCAGCCCGCAGAATATGGGCTTTGTCGCCAAGCTTGGTCTTCTTCTCCTATTAGGTTTCTAATTGTTCCTTTAGTATAAATATGCAAGTCATTTTATATCTTATTATAAATTCAATTCATAGAGAGGCGGGAGAGAATAATTAATCTAGAGAGACTTCTAGAGACATATTAGAGAGTCTAGAGAGATTTAATTATCTTTTTGCAATCATCATCTCGATCACAAATTCAAAAACCAAGTGTAGTGTTATGATTTTCTCCCTGTTTAAGGGTTTCCACATTAAATCTTGTGTCTTCTTTGTTGCTTTATTTTCTTTATTCAGGTTTGTTATACTTCAATTGTTCGATTTGTTAGTGCCTAGACTGCCTACGATACTTTTTCCCAAAAATATTACCCTTTCGAGCAATTGTAAGACTTTCTTTTTTCTTTTGAATTACTACTTTCTTTGTTTTCCTTATTAGAGAGTCTTGCAACCTGAATACTACATTTGTTTCTTAATACTTGCAACATTTCTCATAAGGATAAATTTTTATATAAGGAAAGTCTTACTCTATTAGGCTATGTCTCTCTTTCTCCTTAGTACATACATATATATACATTTAAGGTAAGATGAAGGAGGCTCACTTAAGAGGGGATAAGGGGAATTCCTCAAATGAGTCCCATGAGCTTTGATCCCTATACCTCAGCGCTACGAGGTGAGCTTTCTCCTTAGTATATGTGCAGCGTTGCAGATATTAACAAACAAAAGATGGTATGTATATATATTAGATTTTATATAAGTGTCATGCCCCCCCCCACAGGATCCTCCCCTCGAGCCCACGTACAAAATTAGGGGGTGTAAATGATGTGAGTCGAGTTTGAGTTTGAGCTACCTCGTCTAGACTCGTTAGCAATTCAAGCCGAGCTCACTCGAGTCGAGTTTTCGCCGAGTAGATCTCGAATAGCTTACAAGTGTCTCTGTTAAAAGTAACCATGAGGTAGAAAGCATGTGGAATTTAAGTATTTTGCTATAGATAATTTGGTATTCGGACTTCTCACGAGTTTTCGAGTCAAGTATCGAGTTGCTTAACTCGACTCACCAGCACCTTGAGCTTTCGATTCGAGATGACTCAGGTCGAGCTTTAACCGAGTCGATCTCAGGTAGCTCATGAGTTGTCTCGTCTCTTTTACAAACCTACACAAAATTATGATGGATAAGGGTTGGTGAGTAATTTGTGTCGATAAAACTGTTTTTCTCGATAGGGATAGTAAGTCGAAGTCTTCAAACTCATAAACAATGTTTCCAGAACATAACACAATATGGTCATATGATAGTAATACTTTCACTCTCGAATTAAACATTGGCATATCATAGTGGAAGAAATGAAACCTCGTGCATCGGTGCATCATGCCACATGAGAGTCAATGTTGTTACTTGCCAAATATGAGCAAGTAATAGCAAATTGACGGCTAATAGGTTCACAATTCCATATAAGGTACTAGTTTTTTTTTTAAAATGAATAAGGTAATACAAATTTAGATTTGATATCAAATTCTAAGCAATACATCCTTCATGGTTCTAATGCACATTAAGGATGTCAGTGGAGTGATCAAGTAGGAGACCCGTCTCATCCCCGCTCAACTGAGACGGGATGGGACTAAGTTTAGCAGGGGGAAGGGGCTTGGTGGAGTGGGAATCGGATGGAAATGAAAATCATACTCATAATGGGTGGTGGAACGAATGTGGATTTTCTGTTGTACCCACCCCATCCCCGCCCGCCCTCATCCACGCCCGCCCCATAGACTTCTCGTAGAAGAATACAATTTGTTTCACGATATACACTTTTGATTTTCATCTTAAAGCTGCTATATTGAAGGTAATTTCATCTTAAATCACTCTTTTTTATTGCATTTCTTAATTACCCAATTGTTAATTATTCTCTTTTAATATAAGATTTAGTTCTGATTAGATATAATTTTTTCTTTTAATATATATTATCGCAGTACCGACATAATGTATTTGGGAGGATAGGTGGGGCGGGTACGAAGAAGTAGGTATGGGTACCCACACCGGTGGTGGGGCGAGGATGGTTTTAAATGCGTACACGTTGGGGGTGGAGATGGGTTTGGAAATTTTTCCCACAATGGGTGGTGGGGCAGAGATAGGGATAAAAAGTTTAAGGGAGTGCGGGTGTGGAGGGACAAACTCCGCACCCGCCGTGCCCAATTGACATCACTATGCATACAATATTAAACACACACAAATATAGAGCACAACACCCATAACAATATATTCCTCTCCCACACATCACATCGTCTAATTTTGCTTGTGTGTAATGGGTAAAAAGTACTCCCTCCGGTTTTTATTAGTTTACCCGTATTCCTTTTTGGGATGTCCCTTATTAGTTTGCCCATTTCTTTTGTTTCTATTTTTGGAATGGGACCACTAACTTTCCATCACACATACATTCAACTTTAATATAAAATAATAGTTTCTCTTTCTTTCTATGTACCACAACATTATATCTCCTAAAACTCTGTGCAAAAGAAACGGGTAAACTAATAATGATTGGAGGGAGTAGTTCACAAATGTTAGATTAATTGTGGGATAGAGGATATAGTCTTAAAATTAATACTCTCCCAAAAAGACGAGTTCCGATTTTTATAATTGGATTTACTTAAAATTAAAAAGATAAAGTCGAAGCCGATTAAAAGTAACACTTACGTTGCCTCTTTAACCCCAAGTCCCCAACCCCCGCATGTAATGGAGTTAATTCATTATACACCTGGGTATACCATGTGCACGGTACACCCGAGTGTAACATGTGCATGGTACACCCAAGACTAATTTTTGCTCATTTGCTTATTTGGAACTCTCGCTTTTTAGTACATTTTACTCATTTGGAAGATCTTAAACGAACAAGGAGCAAAAAAATAACCTTAGATGTAGTACGCTCACGATACACCTGGGTGTATGATAATTTTTTACATGTAATAACCTCAGTTTTGAAACTATAATAAGTAAAACATGAAGAATACTATTTTCAATAAGAAAAAATCAATATTTATAACATAATGCTCTATAGGAATATCATCGTAGAGCTGTAAAAAGATGGATTGCTGTAGAATGGGTACCGTACCACTTCAACATTCTATGGAAGAAGTCCTCACCTTTTCACGACTCCCATTAATTCTTCATGCCTTCCATCACTCATTTTGAGCTATGATAAACATCTAATTGCTAGATGTTAGTAAACATTGCTAGATGTTTACTAACATCTAGCAAGGAATAAAAAAATAATAAAAGATGATATAAAAAAGAAAAAATAATTTTGTTTGTTTGCAGATTTGTATTTATCTTTTAATATATAACTAGTGTGTGGCCTGGGCGATGCCCCGGCTTCATACATTGAGTACTTTATTTTTCATTTGCATTTGAGAAAGTTTCAAACTCTTTTTTTCTGTCTTTTTTCATTAATTTTTCATATTTAAATGAGGGATTTACATATTTATATGGAGAGATATCTCACAACTCATTGCTAGTTAAGATGGTAATGACTAATGAGTGAGATTTTCAACCTAGAAGGTCTAGTGTTCGAATCTTCCTCCATGCATTTTGATTGTTAGTTGAATGGATAATAACATAATGCAAGAAAAAAGGGAGGGGTGACACGTGGCACGTAGATATTCTTAGGAACGCTTTTTAATATATTAGTATAGATAACATCAGTTGGTTTGTAGTTGCATGAACACTATTTGTTAACATCACATTTTTCGAGGTCAACCTTTTTGTTAGACTAACAACTTTTTGTTAGACTGACGCAATTTGTAAACACTATTTACATTTCATGAGCACTATTTGTTACTTGCATAAACACTATTTGTAATTACACGAACACTATTTATAATTGCATGAACACTTATTAGTTTTTGTTTTTTTTTTGACAACAAGATCAAACAACCAAACCAGGAAAAACAAATTACACAAGATTACCATTCCTAGTTGCTACGGCTAAATTATGACTGACTTGGACCATGACTCTATCAACCTTCCTAATCCTACAAGACTCAAACAAATTACAGATATCATACAAGTCATAACTTAAACCAGCTAACTGGAAGGGAAACTGCTTCGTCTTCCACATATGCACCAGCAAACTGGAATCTGTATCAACTTGAACATGTGTACTATTGTAGACACATAATCGTGTCTCCCCATTTAAGGATCCGATGATGAAACATACCGTGGTTTTAACTGGTCCGATCCAAGGCAGAGCAGTCCGAAGAGCCATTCAAAACTATTTCGAAAAGTGTTAAAGTCCTATTTTAAAACCCAATTAATTATTCATGATAATTAATTGTATTTGAGCCCAAATCTTTGAAAAGCCCTATTAATTGATAATTAATTTATTTTAATAAATAAATATTTTTAAAAGATATATTTTTTTAAGTCAAGATCAGAATTTATCCCGTAAAATCAGATATCCATAATTAAAGGATAAAATAAATCTTTTTAAACGCGTTTTAAATAAGGCTGGCAAAGGCACGACAGGAGCCAGGCTGGTGCGCCTAGTTTACCAACCTGCGCCTGGTGCAGGGCCTTGCGCCTGGCGCACGTCTGTGCGTCAGGCGCCGCTCTGTCCACGTGTTAGGTGCACAAATTTGCACTTGACACGTGGAGTTCTGACTCATTCAGAGTCCTGCGTCAAGCGCGGCTCTCTGCTTGAGACGCGAATTTTCTTTCTTATTTTTTTCAAAGCGCGTACCACGTGTACACTTTTTATTGGTCATGTCGCGTCATATGCTTGCCACGTCAGCTGCGCCAGATGCAGCTAGCGCGTGAGGCGCAATGCCGATTTGCCTATAAATAGGACTGATTTCCGTACAGATTAAAAGGACGGATTTTTCACATTAACACACTTCGAACTCGACGAACACAATTACAAATTCTCTCTACAAACTACAAAACTTTCCTACAAAACTCACACCTTTCAAACACAAATACATTCAATCTACATACTTTCATACATTCAGATTTTCAGGCTTCACGATTGCTCGTCCCGAAGGTTGTCAATCTCTCAGACCCAAGCCACGGTATAATCCTGAGGGTCCTTAAATAAATTATTTTTATATTGAAGTTACTAACAGTTTTATTTCCTGATGTAGTTTTTTAATATAAAATCGCTCTACTGTATATTCTAAACCTCCTTCTTTCTTTTTATTTTCTTTTCATACATTATTATACTTGCCTGACCATTATATGCATATTATATGATTGCCATGCATTATTTTTTTTATCACCCACATGTTATTATGGGTAAACAAGACCTAAAGAATTGTTCTAACTAATTCAGATAATTTGGACAACCTGCTAGGTTCCCTGTAATATTGATTGCTTAATAACATGTCACTAAAAATTAGTCTTTTTATGTATTTCCTGAACCAATTTAGACTAAATATTTTTAGGGTGTATAAAAATATTATTTGTTTATTCTTTGGCATAAAATCTGCAATGAATTGATATTTAGTAGAGGCCAACTTTGGGCGAATGTGGTTCATTATGATTATATTCGTACCCTCACCCCCGAACTCAATCTTTGGTTCATTTTGACCATCTATGGAGTCAGGACGGGGAAATCTACATTGGATAATTTGTCCCTATGAGTTTCCTATATCCAATTAGGTTTATGATTCTTCCTAAAAAGAATTGTTGGCGACTTCTTTCAAAACAATTTTCAATAAAACCTAACAGTGGGGTAGTCAAATCTAATACGCGCTCACACCGCGTAAGCGAAATAAAAACACGCCTACAACTACCCTTATGAAGAGCCTCCTGTAGTCCTCGCAACACAGCAAGCCCCTCACAATGAATAACTTAATGAGCTTTAACCTGAGTTTTTTCCTCTGAATTCCCTACCATCTACTAATACGCCATACCAACCAATACCCGCTAATGGACAGTCTTTCCGCACATTTCGCTTCCACACACCATCAACTTTAATATTACATACCCTACCTTGCGGCCAGCCAAAGGAAACCACAAGCTCCTCCTGTCGCTCAACCACGCATCGTTTATCCTTGCTTTAATCCTCATGAAACTGGAACACTTATTTGTTAATACCACGTTTTTCGAGGTCATCTTTTTGTTTGACTGACAACTTTATCTTTCTTGTCCCAGGTAAATTGACAACTTTACCTCTGCTAGATGTTAGTAAACATCTAGCAATTAGATGTTTATCATAGCTCCACTGATTTTACGAATTAAATAACCCATCCATTCATTGCCAAAAGACAATTGTTTTTGCCGTGGGAAATTCCTTGAATTAGCCTTGAATTTTTTAAACTTTCCCCATGTTTTGGCTTCGGTGACCACCAAAACAACTTGCCATAGCATTTGAAAATAACTAAAAATGACAGTAGTACTCAAAATTTTATCTCAAATTAAAAAATAAAAAAGAGATCCCAACAAAAACAAAATCTATACCTCTCAATCTTAAGTGTAGTCTTTACACCTTTTTTAAAATTACATACTACCAAAAGTATAAACTGGGGAAAAAAATACAAGAGGTATGGTGAGCCGGAAAATACTACATGACTATTTTATACAGGGTTTTCCAATTTGTATACCCCTTTGATGCCTTAAAATTAGGACTAGGAAAAATAAAATTGATTATTATCCTCGGACCAAAAAATTAAAACTGGTAAATAAAGCAAAACTTAATGAATTTCACTGAGAAACAAAAATCAATCACAAACAAAGCAACATTCTCTACTTTGAATCAGGCATCATTCTCTGTTTGAGGGGGGGACCCTGCAAGCCAACCCCATACACCACCAGAACCCTGCTTCTGCTTTGCATTTAGGGCTGCTTGCTCAGAGGCCGCCTTCTGTCTACGCAGGAGTTCTAGTTCTTTTTCCAATTGCTCCATTGTTTGTACCTTTTGCCGTAACTCGGCAACATCGACCTGCCAATCAAGTAATGATCAGCAATCGACTTTAGTATTGACTATTGACACACAAAAACATAGTTGAACGTGTTCAATTTTGCGACCTCTTAGTAAATTTCAGGGAAAGCTAATAGCATAGGCATCAGTTAAGGCTCAAGGTGATCTTGTCTCATGGATCTATAATTGATAATCCTCAGCACTGATTCTTATGATTGAAAAATTGTCAAGACACCAAGAAGACCAAGTTTCAACTGATTAATATGCATCATCTGCTCAGCCTCACTAGGTTCAGGAGGGAAGATACATATATCCTAGTGATGATAACCCATGCACAGCAGATAGGTATAGAGTAGCCCATTAGGTATTGCCCAGACAAAATAGAAGGTGTTTTGGAGGTATTGCCCAGACAAAATAGAAGGTGTTTTGGAGAGAATATTAAGTTCACATACCGTGCATGGTTTATCATCACCTCTGGGTTTGGTGGACTAATATCTACGACGTGTGGGTAGAATTATCATTTCCAATGTCAACATTTCATTGGTTTTCCCCTTCCCCCCCCAATTGAAATGTTTTCAAATACTTAAAACTAACGTTAAAGGTCAGCCATTAATTCCTACATTA
This sequence comes from Beta lomatogona, assembly GCA_947646795.1. NCBI lineage: Eukaryota > Viridiplantae > Streptophyta > Magnoliopsida > Caryophyllales > Amaranthaceae > Beta > Beta lomatogona. The sequence goes on along the minus strand of CANSNZ010001007.1, from coordinate 201,804 downwards.
AATGGGCACAAAGCCATATCTCCAAAATCCTCCTTTTTCTGGAATTTTCAGCCAACAATCAACAAGAGATGGCCACAAACCATTCAAACATGGTTTGACAATCCATCCAAGTCCATACAGAACTACAAAGATATTACAAATCAAGAAAACATCATTCTGATATAATCTAAAGTTTGGAATTTGGATCAACAGAGGTGTTCAATGAGCCTTTTGGTAAAAAGTACAATAGAACCATATCAAGTCTGGCAACACATACCTCAAGTTTAAAACATCTTGACTGCTCTGCAGCAAGCTGACCACGTACGGATTGGAGCTCCTGCAAAGGGGAAAAGATCCAACTTAAATTTGAAAACTAACGTGGTTTGAGGTTTTAAACTCATGTCTGATGTCACATGCATTGCTCTCAGGCGCAAAATGGCACACTAAACCAAGGCAAGTATTATATTTGTACTATAGATTGACTGGCACGAGGTTTCAATAAAAAAATTCTGTGTGACATTCACTGCCGGTCTCAAGCCCGGATAAAGGAGGAGAGTTGCGGTAGGTTTGGGGTGGCCAGCGTAAAACATAGCCCCATATCATGACATGCTTCATGTTAGCCGACCCCAAATCATTTTGGGAATAAGGCTTAGAAGAAGAAGAAGAAGAAGAAGAAGAAGAAGAAGAAGAAGAAGAAGAATACACAATTTATGATAAAGAGACAAAAACAAACGTTCCTTCTCACAAGAATGTATGTCAAATAGATTATGTTTTATAAAAACTAGTGTTCTTTCTGTCTTGATCTACTTCTATTATACAAGTAGATAGTATAAGATCTCTAGGAGTCTAGGGTGCTTTTGGCCATTCACTCGAATTGTCAGGATAAGTCAATATGTTGAATCCCATTTAACAACTGGAACCCCCCAGAAATATAATGTTGGTTGAGCTGGTGGAGACAAAACCCCAGAAATGGAACTCTAGCAAACCAGAGAGCTTCCCCAAACAAAAGCTCATTCCATTTAACAGTCTTAAATAAATGTGTTAAAATAAATTTAAAGGAGCTTTAGCAACGCTATATATAAATTAACACACCAACATAATAGAGCACAACTGAGCTCCAGGTACTTCGGATACTACAGGAAAGCTTGAGTTTTATATTTAATTGGGGAAATAAGAAGTTTGAGAGCACCTTCCTCCATCAATCCACCCATATGTAATGAACCAGACATTTTGACAACACCCACTTACCAAATAGCTGGAACATCTTTACACTAATTCATCCAGCACTCCACGAAACAATAACAACTTATTACACTCCCTCTTTTCTAAGTTGATTGCAAGCCCCACGTCTTTCATAATCATTAGTATAAAAACAATCAATAGATTGCAGATGACATAAATTGTGATAATGGCGAGATAATAACCTTTACAAGGTCTGCATTTCGATTTTCAGCTTCTGCTAACTCTTGCTTCAACTGTTGATTCTGTAAACTTTCTCTACTTAGTTCAGATTCCAGCTCTTCCTTTTCTTTCTTAAGAGTTCTAAAACCTTCTTCACCCTCTTTGCTTTTAATCTTCTGCACAAAAGGCAAAATGCTTGTTGAGATGAAAGACAGCAGAAGATTCAACAAAATGACTTGGCTACAAAAACTATGAAGAAAGTGCAAAATATAGCATTGAGAATATTAATCCGTGCTGGTGCGTATGACAACTATTGTGACTATTTAGTATTTATCCCCTTGGTCCCAGAAAATAACCAACTTATTGGCATTGTTAAATTACCTCCCTGTCAATATTGTCCACTACAATTTCCCTAATTTTTCCATCTGGCCCTGCATCAGGTTCAGATTCCAAATCTCTAGTGGCATTTGTGGCATTATGCACAGCAGAAACATTGTCAGGTTCAGGTGTTCCTATCATCTTTGACTGCAGAGTGGATTTGTGGCTAGGTCTGAGAACATGAACCTGCCAAAAACACATGATATCAAGATAAGCATATGAAGAATAATACAAATTCATTCTGTACAGAATGGAACAATTTAAGAGGTCGGGAACATGACGACCTCATTGTTGTAACGCCCATTATAACCTCCAAAAGCAACCAGAATATCTTCCCCATTGTATGAGCCCACAACCAAACTTATGCCCTGAAATAAAAGGAAAATTATGATACAATGCTCTCATAAAGAAGCGTGTAAATAAGAGCAGTTCTCCACAGAACAACCCTGACAGTGGTCGTATTAGTGCAGGCCTGTAGCAATGAGAATTATGCTCATCAAAGCAACATGGTCAGAACATGGACAACTACAAAAATAGGCTGATCTATTGCAACACAGATATAAACATCCATCGCAATTTTAGGATAAAAAGGGTGTATTATATGAGATGGGTACTAAACATTAACCCATTAATGAGATGAAGTCACGTCATCAAATAGAAAAGTTATCCACCTACAGATAAAAATGCACCTTGGTGCAATAAAAAAAAACCACCTTGCAAATAAGTAAAAGCCAATCCTATAAGGTACTTCCTCCACCCCACTATTTTCTCACAGTTTTTATATATGGATGTCCCAAATCGTTGTTCACCTTTCTATTCTGAGACCTGAATATAAAATAAATCTTCTATATATCACATTAACCCTTTTTCTCTCTTCAGGGCATAATTTTCGCATAATTTTTCTTTTTCTACTCACTTTCTATATATCTCAAATATTCTCAATAATACTCTTATTACCAGTCCTAAACTATGTGCCAAACCCAAAGGTGAAATATGTTCTGCTATTAAGGCAGTATAAAGGTCACCCCAACACATATCGCTATTATATACATCTGATTTACCAAAGAGTCCTCCCATCCGCATGAACACCACATGACAGCATTGCCAAAGCCTTAATCTCGTAGGATGGGGTCGACTACATGAGTCAAGAATTTATCTCCAATGGTTGCCCCCTTAGTTTTAAAAGGCGCGAGGCGCACCGAGGCGCAAGGCGCGAGGCGAAGGGAGGCGCAAGGCGCAAGGCGAAGGCGAGGGCATCTTGTAGGCGAGGCGCACTTATTATGATTATTTTTATTAAACTTTTGTGGTATTAAATTTTTAACATATGAGTTCCATTTCAAAGTAATATAAATATGTTATGTAAAAAAAAAGTAAAAAAAATATGTGGTTTAAAAAAAATGTTAATATAATACAAAAAAATTCATGTCAAAAAATATAATACAAAAAAATTAACAGCATTGGATAAAGAAAAGCAAAAAAAGCAAAAAAAAAAAAAAAAAAAAAAAAAACAAGTGGGAAGTCACATGCCTCTTTTATCACAGGGGGCAGCAGTGGGGTCAAGGGAGTGGGTAAGTTTCCCACTATCCTTCAATACAGCATTCAATATTAAAAATAAAAGGAAAAAAAAGAAGTTGAAGCACAGAGCCCCAGACGATCGAAGAACAGAAGAAAGGAGAAGAGAGAAGATAATCAGAGACAAAAAATTCAGCAGAAGAAGAAAAGTAGATCGAAGAGGTGAAGATAGAAGATCGAAGAAGAGGAGAGAGTAAAGCTCGAAGAACAAATAGAGAAAAAACTGAAGAAGTTCGAAGAGAAAGAGAGAAAGAGGTGACTGACCTGCTTGCCGCCGCCGACCACCGGAGATATGGTGCCGAGAACGATGGTGCTTGGCTCGCCGGTATTCTCCGTCACCTCCGGCGAGTTGGCGGCCATCAATTGCCACCACTTCATGAATTAGGGTTTTTCTCCCAAATTACAGATTAGGAATTAGGGTTTAATACTTCAATTTGATGGAATTTACTACAATTAACAAAGGGTTTTTGCTCGAAAATGCTAAATTAAACCAAGTTAAGTCTAAATTTAAACATTTTTGGGATTTTTTGAACGTTTTAACTCAGATCTAGTTTCTTTCCTCCTCTCCTCCGCGCCTCTCCACTACAAGCGCTCAGGCGTTGCGCCTTGCGCCTCTTCTAAAGGCAGCAAAAAGCGCACGCCTCAAGTCGCCCCTCGTGTTGCGCTTCGCCTGGGTCAAGGGATGCGTTTTTGCCGGCGCCTCCCCTCGCCTGCTGCCTAGGCGCGCCTTGGGCGCGCTTTTTAAATCTAAGGTTGCCCCCATAGATCATCCACCTCCATTTCATTTTATCAAGTGCTATAATCCTCCAGCAAACCTAATTTCTCCAAACCATTCTTAGGGCCCTCTAGCCATGTCATACTTGGTCTCCAGGAACTTCTTCTAAGAATCTCCGTTAAATTAACCCAACTTTCCGCTACAGTACCCTTACTGGTGCACCATTCTAGCCTTCTAGGTGACTTTCCACTATACTACCTTTTCTTTCTAAAGCTGCTCCATTAGATCCAATAACGGGATAAACAGAATTAACAAATCTAACGATGCACGAGTAAGATTGTCCACATCAGAGTTTGCCTACCTATATTTTATACAAGATATGGTAGGTTCTTTTGTAAACATGACAAAAAAAAGTAGCACAGTGGACAGTGTGATGTCAGTTATGATTTCCACTCACACAGTAAGCAGCTTACCTCACTAGCAAGGGAAACACGTCCTTGGACTGATGTAACAACTGACCAGACAAGTGTCGACATATTGAGGACAACAGTCTCAGAGGCACCTGCCAAATACAGCAAGAACATGCTTAAAGACTATGGGTGATGTCAAAGATAAAATTCTCATTTTAAATAAAGAAGATAGACCAAAGAAGGTAAGACAAAATGCAACAACTGTTTCAATAGTAACTTCTGAAAAAGGTAGAAACAACTTTACTTAGACAACTACTTCCAAGTAAGAAAGCCTTTTTGTACCTCAGATGAGCAAGATTACATCCATTAGCACCCAATTCTTTTCCTACAATCCCATATATACGCACACACAGAGACATACTTGATTGATGTGAGATCATACTTTCCACTAATGTAGTTATTCTTGGAGATAGTAATAAGTTTGTGCATCAACCATAAAACAAATAGAAATAGAACAGTGTGTGCATGTGCCATAGAAAAATAAAAGGCCGTTAGGAAAAAAGAAAGGTAGACCCAGTCAATTAGATTATTAAAAAATTGATGAATTTTTCCGAAAATAGAAGTCCAGATAAAGAACTTAACATATACATACCACTTTTATTATCACCTCCTCCGACAATAAACCAATTTTCTCCGACAGTCACACCTGCATGTCCAGCACGTGGAGTAGGTATATCGCCTTGCTGGATGGGTCTCGACCACTCCATCTACATAAGCAAAGAGGATGAAGATACAAAGAAGAAAAATCATGCAACACACCGGCTATCAGAGAAGTGAAGGCTTACAGCTTGCAAATCAAGAACATGCAGATCATTAAAGCAAGCAGCATGAGAACCTCCACCGAAAATAAGGAGATAACGTTCTGCATGTACTGCAGCAGCATGATCAGACCTTGGAGAAGGAGGAACACCCCTAAAATAAAATCAAAATATGTATCAAGCTAGTAAAACAGCCAGAATAACCTTATCAAACTTATTATGATACTAAAGAGTAAAGAGCAATAAATATGTGAAATGCAGATCAAGCATCTAGTACAATGAGATTTTGAATATTAGAAAATGCATCAGGTCTTTCAAAAATTGAGTGTCTTAAACCAAAATCAACCAATATTTCACATATACTTCCTCCGTTTTTTTTCTATTACAACAATTGAGTTTTCATGCTTGCCAATGCACAAGTTCAATTATTAATTACTTTTTAGTAAAATTTATACAAATTTGATATTTTGAAAGTATAGATCGAGACAAATCTAACAAAATCCCACATGACTATATTTTTCCTTACGTAAAAATCACACTAGATAGTTAAAGAGTGGTGAGTGAATAGTGTAAAAATCCCATTGTTGCAATAGAAAAAGAACGGAGGAAGTACATCTCATTAATGACTTTGACATCATTTGCAGATATTATTAGTATAACAAACTGACAACTAAGGAGAATAGGCTTACTCTAATAAGTATATATAAAAACATCCACTTACACAGCATCAAAGTCATCCCACGTCATGGTTTCCAAGTCAAGAATGTGAAGATCGTTTAAGAGAGTTCTGTTTGCATTTTGACCACCAAAGACAACTAAGCTGGAGCTTACAAGGTTGACTGTATGACCCCCACGTGATACCTGCAACACATACATTATACGTAGTCTTAGAAGTAAGCAAGAAAAAGCACAAGCAATACAACAATCAAGCACAGGTAAAACCTACTTCATCCTGCCAGTCACCTCAATTTTAAGGAGACATTAGTTCATTAGTATGCATGAAAACCCAAATATTCACAGTTATAGGCTTTTAATGCCTAAAACAGCACAAGTTTTCTCTATCTTTAACATCCAAACTTCTAAAGAATAACACATAAAAACACTAAACTACCAAGAAATAAGCTCAGGGGAAACTCATCAAGAAATTGGGTAACAAGTGCAACAACCAGTTAGATTTCCCATTCTAGAGATCATTGACTTGGATGGAGTGAGATACACGCATAGGAAAAACAAGCTCAAAAGCTTCCCGTTATAAAGAATAAGACCAACAAAGAAAAAAAAATACTATCCTCAAGGCCCTAATTACCAATTTATTTGATAATATTCCATAAGCCACATATCTCTCGCAACAAATAGAATAAGAGGATTATATGTACCGGTGACTTTCCATATGTCTTCAGGATTGACCAAGTAGATGTTTGCGGATCAAAAACCCTCACTGTCATGAAAATGAAACAAGTCATGTACATTATCCAATAAAATGTAAAGCAACAAATTTTTAAGGCTTACACAAATCATCGGAAAATAAATATGTTCTCAATTTAAGAAAAGCAAGACTTTAGTTGCTAGCTCTTAGAGCACTTATCAATTATCATGCACACATCATACCTCACTGCAAACAGAAGCATATATCACAAGGTCTATCAATTTTATATCATTATGAAACTAATCAAGATCAACAATTAGGGAAGCTTGAAACTTTCATGCATGTATCAGAAGTCTTTTTTTATGTCTCTTATTTAACAAACTAGTTTGCCAAAAAAGCTACTTTATAAGATTAACCACAAAAAGTTGAACAAAAGAAAATAATTATGAGCAGAAAAGGTTGCCAAAAATCATTTGTGGTAAAGCGAGTACCAACACCATCGAATTTCATTGAAGCATGGACCTGAAGTCAAGCTAAGAAAAAGTATCATCCGGAAGAAGAGCTTAAGAGTCCCTTTAATCCTTATACAACCATTCTTCCCCAAGCCATCAAACCTCCATCACTGCTACACACACATACACCTGAAGTCAATCTAAGAGTAAGTACCATCTGGAAGGAGAGCTTAAGAGTCCCTTTAATCCTTATACAACCATTCTTCCCAAGCCATCAAACCTCCATCACTGCTACACACACACACACCTCTAGTTGATCTTCTGCATCTCAGCTCCAAAATCAAATCTCTGTTCTCAAATTTGATATCAGAGCATATCGGCAAGTCCATATCGCCCTCCTCATGCCAGAGACATTTCCACAAAAACACTCAGAAGAGTCCAAGAGAAAGTGGCCTAGTAAAGCCACTGTAGCACATTAAACGAACATAAAAAGATTGCTCAATATGGCCTAAAAATCTGCAGACAAGTCTCACCAGCTTAAGGAGACACCCACAAAAAGATTAAGAGGAAAAGAGTTTAACTTTGTGCTGGAAGGTTATTTCACTATCTTATCTAGATGATCTTTTCAGTCACCAACAAAATCACCATATCTAAATTCTTCATACGTGCTAGTTGGCATTCCAAAGTTCCCCATAGGTAAAAACTCTTCTTTGATTGCAGGAGAGGATAAAAGAAAACTGATAAAAACTATGAACCTGGACTCCGAACTTAAAGGAAATGGAGCGAGTGACAAGATGTCTATTAACACATGTGAGCTTGCATCCTATTCATCACACTGAAGATCAAGTTGAATGGTAAAAACTAGAACAATCGAGTTGAGATCTTGTGTTCCATTTAGTGTCACATCCTGTATCAAACTCTCTTATTATTTTGCCATCTTATCAGTATAAGACAAACTACCTTCAATAATGAAGCAGATGAGGTTGCACAGCGAAATTTAATTGGGGCACTCGATCAGACACCATATGGGATAGAAAATCCCTATTGAGAATCGGTAGGCCATAATATTAAAGCATTGCCTAGTTAGATAAATCATTTTGGTAGAGACAAGGCATAGACTTCCTGGCAGAATGCTTTCACAGTAAATGTTTGCTGGTGCTGTAGTTGAAAATGGTATAAAATACTTTTCCGAAGCATGGCTCCAGATGGAATATACTACCTCTGTTTTTTTTTTTTAGTTGCAACATTTGATTATTTTAATACACTCACCAAAAATGGAGATGCTGCATCTAAAAAAAACAGAGGAAGTATTAATATCAGTTTTCTGTTTTAGCACCTTTACTTGAAATATTGCTTCTCATCATCTTTTATGGCTCATCTACAATATGATTACAACTCACTAATCACTAACTTCCCTTTCCACTGCATATCCCCAAAGCTCTGCCATAATACAATTATAGTTCAAACTTCAAATATTTCTCTTTCTAGCTAGTAGCTCCAATATTCCAACAAAAAGACCAAGGTGGTCACCACAAGCTTTCTGTAACTTTATGGAGTGCTTGACTAATCTACGATTTATAAACAGCGAGACGGGAAACAGAAAATCAGAAGGGTTTTTTTCCTTTAGGAGTGGGGATTCTCTATTTTTTGCTTTCAGCGTCATGATTTATAACTAAAACCAATCATTTTCAGCAGTTTTCAAAAGATTGTAAATTTGCAATAAACATGAAAAGAGTCAAGACATTTATGGGATTTATATTCCAGAACATTTCAATTTAAGTAGAACCTTGGATTGTCTCAGAAGGATCCTTCGTATGCCCAGCAACTGAGAGAAGCTTGTTTTCCCATGGTATCTGCATAATTTAACGGTTGGCATTGATTCACTTTTCATTAAAAATTTAGCATCACATCATCAATAAGAAACAGCTCCAATACTGACCAACGTATGACCGGCACAAGGGATCGATGGAATAGAAGATTGCACTTCTGGCATCTCAGCCCCAGTCTTGACTTCAACTCTAGACCAGGTCCAAGCTCTCAAATCTAAAACCTACAATATTTGTCAGGTTAACACAATACAATGGGGGTGGACCACACACAAAACAGAGAATTTCAACCTCATATTAACTAGTAAAGACAGAGGAGACCCAAATACTTGCAGTACTCCAAGATCTTCCATAATTCATCTTTATAAATTACCTGAAGATCACTAAGATAACGACCATTGTGATTTCCGCCATAAGCATACATCTTCTCTCCTATAACAGCTGCTCCATGCTGCAAATTCAGAACTCAACCTTAACAACAGCATTACACAAAGAGAAGGAAGGAACGCCTACCCTTGACAAAAAAGGCCACAATGATATTCCAATACCTCATATCGAGGTTTAGGCTGTAGACCAGAAACTGGAGGTGCAACCCATTGGTCGTAGACACTGATTGAACCAAGACCTTCAGAGACAACATCCTTATCCTGAGATTCCATTGCTGCTTCATTTTCAGCGGGAACTGCCTTTGTCTCCGGAAAAGCATGGCCATTCTCAGCAACTACCTCACTCTTTGGATTATGCTAAGCCAAAGAAATTCAGAGGAAGAATTACATCAGTTATATATTGCAGATGGAGCATTGAAGTAAATATTATAGAGATCACTAGGGTAACAAATTTTTACAAAATACAGGGGAACAATGTAATGCATGCCTAACTAGCACCAATATAACAATCTAACTCAATGATAAATGAAAGACTCTGACTAATAGATTGGCTACATTGTAAGAACTAAAGAAGGGAGTTTGTTTCTTGTTCAGTGTGTATTAACATGTACTCCCTCCGTCCCAAAATACTCTTGACACTTATCAAAGCACGTAGTTTTAGATGATAAGTTGTTGTTTGGTTATCAATTGTTATTTTTTTGAAAAGTAGATGTGATAGGATTTAGTAGTTAGTAAAAGTAGTATTATTTTATTTTAAGGAGAGAGAATGTGGGCCATTATTAGAGTTGGTATGTAATAGGAGTGATATTATTTTATTTGGAGAAGAGAGAGTGTGGGTCAATGTTTAAAAGGTAGAAGGATTAAAATAATAGTGGGTCATATCCAAAAATATAATAGAAGTGTAAAGAGTATTCTGGGACAGATGAAAAAGGAAAGTGTAAAGAGTATTCTGGGACAGAGGGAGTAAAAGAGACTGTTGGTAATTGGTATATGTATTCATGGTCGTATGCATAGAGGCACATCAAACAATCAATAGATGCCAACAATGCCATAAATAATGGTCCACAAACATGTTAAACTTTCAATTATTCATAAAATTTTATCAATCCCCTAGCACTCCAGTGGTAGTTCCACCTTCAAAGGAAGTCTATTACTTTAGGTTGCTGTAAATTGATAAAAAAAAATCCAGGGTAACTCCTTAAATAAGGCCTAAACAAGGCAGATCTAGAATTGAATCTATTTAATAGATATTGTGCATAGACCCATTTAGTTTATAGAATTACAGCTAACCGCTAAAGTACATCTTAGTTGCAAACTTTATACACACTATCAAACACCAAGAGCGCAAAAAACTATACTCATCTAAAATCCTATATCATGATCATTCATGAATTGAAGCCCATTGACCCACTTTCGCCTCTACTTTCATTAAAATAAGAAATAAAAAAAGAATTTCACTTAACGAAATTAACATCCCACTTGATTGCTAAGCCATTAACCTCTTAGTTAGCGATGTTTTGTTTTCCTTTTTGATCAAGCAACATCACTTCCATCAACCAACAAATCCACTTACACCAAATGTGTATAGTATGTAAAACATAAAACTTGAAAAGGCATAAAGTTTTGACTTCAATTGACTACTAGTCAAGACAACTGAGGGTGGGTGTAGACCATGGTACATTAGTATTGTGTTATAGATTGAGCATCTCTTTTGATTTTTTGTGGTCCTCTAAGTACATGTTTTGACCCATCATGAATGTTCTAATATTTATAATTCACTTTATGAAACAAAAGAGATTTGTGTATCATGAATATGCTTCTCTGAACAAATCCATAAATTATGAGTATTTGCATGTTTGGCGTCTACATATCTTTAGTCAAATATTAAAAGATTTGTATTTACTTATCAAACAACAAACTCAAATCTAACAGGAGACAAACGAGATATGCTTAGTATCAAAAATATGGCATTTGGCATATAGAAACTATACAGGTCTAGCAAACTCACATTCATTTGCACGTCAACAACCGCATCTGACACCACATCAGCTCTTGAATACCATCCTGGGTCCTCTTCCTATTAGCAAAAAGAACAAATAAGACAACCATATTAAAATCTCGCTATCAATTGGAAGCTACAACATAGAAACTTTAAGCACTTTGAAACCTCTAAAATCTTCACAAATAAGCGCATGGCTTCAGCAGGCGCCATGTTTCCTAGGCCACTCCAACTGAAAAATAGAAAAGAAAAAAGAAACAGCTAAAAGTGCATTAGAAGAATGTATGAATGGATCCTAGTCAATTATATGGCTTCCTATATTAGATATCACAAGCAATGTCAGAAGCAACACAAGGTAACCGTTATCGGAACGATGTGCACTTCAAAGATGTAAACACGATCGGCTTGGATAGACCTACGCCTTTTATATGGCTTCCTCAATTAGGTATGTAAATATATAAAATAAAGCATGCACTTCAAAAGCCAAGAAAGCAACAAGACACGGTTAGGACAAACCTTTTCCATTTGCTTTGTTCAACAGGATTCCACGCACTTGGTTTCGGAATGTTGCATGATCCAACAGTAGCCTGTAACCAGAACAAGCTAAATTAAAACCAAAATTGACTCCTCGTTAAAGCCAAGTTAATCAGAATTCAGAAACCTGATACCTATGACAGAACATAGACACATAAATCAACCAACAAACACAAGACACTAACACCCAAAGACCGAGCCAAAATTCTACAAGCTACTCTAAATCCTCTATACATTAAAGGATGCAACTGTTAGACATTAATATATTAGACTATTAGTATATAGTCATAAGCTCATAATTGAGATACTAGCCTACTATAATTTGCCAAAATCTTAATCCAATCGAACAATTCATTTCTCTGTTGACCTCGCAATCACGCAAACACATCTGATCTGTTTAACCTCAAACACATCCCAAAATCCAGATCAATCACCATTGGTGCAATTCGTCAGCTCGGCATTCTATCATCGAACATCTCAAATAATTGACCTCCACTTAATAGTCAATACTCAATTTACAGCAAAAAAAACACGAACGCGCTCGTACATTGTGACATTTCAATCTACCTTTAATAAAAAAAAAAAACAACCGAATGTCAAACCTAAAATACTTGCATAATTAAGATCGAAGCAGAATTTTATCAAAAAAAAAAAAATGATGTCAACACAAAAGATGTATTAAACAGTAAATAAAGAACTGAAATTCAAATCAGATCCACTTAGAATTCCAACATTACACAATAATAATAATTCAAATTGCAGGTGGATCCACTAAAATACAAAAATAGTACATAAAAAGTATATAGAATAGAGAATTGACCTGTTGATAGAGAGCATAGAGTAGAAGAGCAGCTTCGTTGTTGAACTTAGAAACGACGGCGTTTGAGGAGGAAGAATCGGGAGATCCGGCGAAACCAACGTAAGAAGCGGCCGCGTAGAAGCGCTCGGGGTAAGCGGGGCCAGTGCTTGCCCTCGCCATTGATGAATGCTGTTGCTTGCAGATCGCAGTGGATTTGGAGTGATGAAGATCAAAATTGCGTTGAAGAGTGAAGGAGAAGGAATGGAATTTTGGAGAGAAATGGAGGAGAGAGAAAATTAGGAGAAAAACAGACGGGTTTTGATTTTGATCGTTTGGAGTTTGGAGTTTGGAGCGGGGGATGCTGGGTGGGATGGGGATTGCGCTTCTTTTGTGCAACTTGTCGGCTTACAAGGAAAGACTTGTACAAGTAGTAAAGTTTTGTGAAGAAATTGGACAAGTGTGAATGGATCTGTTAAAATATACTCATATTGATAAGTTAGTTGAAACTGATAATGTAAAGATGAAACTTATAATGTGTTGGAGTTGATAAGGTAGTTAATTAGCTTGACTGTTTGTAAATTTAGTTGGTTAAGTTAATAAATTATTTTGGCAAAATCAGTACTTATCAAAATTTTAAAACGATTTTTCAAAATTTAAGTTACTCGATTTTATAGAGTTACAAAATTTAACTTGTAAGCACCTGAAATTTAGGTACTCTCCAAATATTACTAATTTAGCACCTTATCTTTTAAGATAAAGAAAATGTTTCCCTAAACAAAGCCAATGTATGATTTTTTTCTTACAGGTTCCTATGAAGAAGTGTCTACTAAAGGTGTGTTCTTTTAACTTTGTCAAATAAATAAGTTTCAAGTTTACTCAGTATAGGGTGTTAATATTTGGTGAAATTAAGGTTGATTTATCTAATTAGGTCCAATAAGTTTAGATGCGGAGATCGTATTCTTCATCGTTACGTAGAATAATCTAATATAGGTGCACAAGCAAATCCTTTCCGGAGTAGGGGGTGGCAACGAGAATCATATATATGATGAGTGGATAATATGGTAGCAACTAGAGAGAAAAAAGTGTATAGTGCTTAGTTCTCTTTAGCATTTTTATGAACCTTGGGTTCATTGCTCCTCCTCCCCTCCCCTCCCCTCCCCTTTTCTTTACTCTATATATCTATCTTCATTTGTTAAGAAGTCGGATTTCTATGGTTTTGTTCTTAATATAGTTAAACACTTCCTCCACTTCTTTAAGGTGACCCCCTTTCATTTTAGGAAAATGTCACAATAGGTGGCACATAGCTTTAAGTGGCAAAAAAGCTTCTCACTATATACATTATGCCACTACTTAATATTTTCACCTACCCAATATACATTAAATAACCTCTTAATTCTCACTTAATTTGACTAACTCTCATTCATTTCATTTATGATTTTCTTCCTTTTTTACCCCTTCCCCACATCAGTCTCCTAATCCCCCCCATATTATCCCACAAGTCTCGTAATCTTCCTCTTCATCTAGATGCTTTTAAGAACCATAAATTACTAACTAAGAACCCTAAATTTTAAATTCATGCCCTACTTCTCTTCAGGCCCGGCTATTAGCCAGTGCAAGCTGAGCGACAGCACAGGGCCTCCAATTCTGGGGGGCCCATTTTCGCTTGAATCATTCTCATAAACAGCCTCTTGCAAAAAGCTTGCTGTAAAATGGATATAGTTGAGTGGTTTCGTCGTGTGCTCTAAAACTCTTCTCAAGTGGATAGGTTGCGAGTTCAAATCTTCAATTCCTCTTTTTTTAGTTTGCTTTTCTGCCCTCAAACCTTTTCCCCTGTTTAATTAATATTGGCATTTGGCAATATGCAATATTTGGAATCTTGCCATCTTGGTATGATGTTTTCTTATTCTCCGTAGCTATAGAAATTTTCTAACACTCTTATCCATCTAGTTTTACAAGTAAATATTCAACATAATGATCTGTTACATCTGTACAACCAAATGTTATTTCCACATTTTTTTTGTTATTCTCATTTCCTTTACGTATCTTTATCATCTAATTTATGATATTAATACTCCCATCTCCTTTTTCCTTGCCACTTACAAACTAATCATCTATATTTTTTATTTTTACTATTTTAACACGTTTGCAAATACACATCTTTGACCTTGAATTTAACTAATTGATTATCATAATAAAAAAAAGTCAGAATGATTTGATACTCTCAAAGTATTTGTGGTGATAAATCAAACCGTATAATTTTATTTATATAAGATTCTAAATAGTAAAAATATGCTTAACACTCCATATTAATTTTTTTCTCTAGTTATTAGGCCTCATAATAAAAACTGCACAGGGCCTCTAAATTGATTAAGACAGCCCTGCTTCTCTTAGTTTCTCTAATGTATTCTCTCATATTTTGTGTTATGTTATTTGGTCTTTTCTCTTATATTCTTTTTGATGTTCTGAGTTTTCAAAGAACTCTAACTTTAAAACTGACGACCTCTTCTTCTCTCATCTATGTAATTTTGCGAAGAAGAAAAACAAACAACAATAGAAGTATGATATGAATAAAATTGCTTTATTTGCCTTTGATGGATTTGCTTTATTTTTGTTTGTTTGCCGAATAGTTAATTAAATCATCTCGTCGACCATTTGATTAATGTGGTATTGATCTTTCAGCTACGTGTAGGAGTAATCATGCAAACAATTTTTTTATGCTTTTATTAGATTATCATTATTAGGTTTATAATGATCTTGACTTATGTGAAAGGAATCAAATCATATCCCTACTATTCACCGATGTATGATCCATTTAATACTTCTATTCTTGTTTTATAATAATAAAAGGGCCTTACGAATTTTATAAATGCATTTTAATGTATATTATATATATTTTAATGTTTAATGGTTTATTTCTTGAAAGGTTGACTATTTAAAAGTCAAAAGAATTATTTAATGATTTTAAGTAATCAAATATTTTATATAGCTATACTTTTAAAATTATTTAAATAGCTTAAAACATCTTTGGGTTTAGTAAAAAGGATTCTAAATTGGGTTAGAGGAACCCAGCTATGCAAAACACCAAATCATTAAATATCATTAAAGCCCAAACACAATTTCCTAAGTCCAAAAAGGGATAATTATATAAACCCAAAACCCCAAACTTTTCCCCACTTATTTTCTCTCTCTTCCTTCTCCTCTATTTTCGGCCTCCCTCCTCTCTTTTTCTCTCTCTCCTCCCCACCGGTTTTCTTTCTCTCTCCTTCGTCGTCGCCGGCGACCACCGCACCGGACCGCCGCCAGACGTGCACCGCCGTCCTTCTCCTCCTTCTTCCTCTTTTGGTTATTTCTTCCTCTATTTTAATTTAATGTTAAAGTTTATATTTTTAAAGATTGTGTTTGATATTTTTATGATTAAAGTTTATAGTTTGATGATTTAAATATAAATTTCAAATTATGTAATTTATATAGTGAAGTAATTAAATTTCAGATTTAATTATTATGTTTAAATTAAGGTTTTAAGTATCAAAGCATGGATTTTTAGGGTTTTATGAGTTGGAAAATCATAGTAGTATATTATAGTTTATGAAATTGAGTACTCTTATGATTTTTTATTATGTTTAAGTATGTTTTAAAGGGTTTTAAATACATTATAAGTTGCTGGAATTTTTATTAGTATGCTTATGATGGAGTTTTAATTATCAAATTATGAGTTTTTAAGGGTTTTTAATGACCAGTATAGTAGTACTATACTAGGAAGTATTAATAATTGGAGTTTTAATGATGGGAAAGATTTTTAAACACTTTTAAAGAGGGTTTAAAGTGTTTTAGTATTGCTGGAAATTTATAGAGTATTGATTTGTGGTTATGTTGATTATTGGTAGGCGGAGAATTCACTTTAGGCGACTTTTAATGTTGTTAAGGTGGTCTCGAATTTTGTCTACACAAGGTACGTACATACCTATGTGTGGGTTGGTTTAGTATCATGTCCTAAGGATGGGATTTATGTAGTATCATGTATAGGGAACTATTTATAGTTCATATGTGATTTATATTCAAGTTAATTTGCATGTTTTATACCGTTGTGTGAAGCATGTTGGTTATGATGACTATATTATGTTTGTATGGATGATTGATGCAAGCATATGGAATTGAGAACTTTATTTTATTAATTCAAATGAGGGATTAATAATTATTTTAGTATTGGATCATGTTGTTCCTTTTGGATTACTTTAATTACTTTATTAGGACCGATGGCCTTATTTGGTAAGTTGGTTATTCACCTATGAAAGGTTGGTTGGTTGTTGACTTGGATCAACAAATAAATAATGGTATTGGAATTTAATATTGGAATTATTATTGGGTTGTTAAGTTGATGATCACCTTATCTAATCCTAAGGAAGTTTATGTATCCTTGATGATTATATTGTTTGATTTACTTTGTAAGTCATAACAGGTAAATAATTTACTAATCACTTAAAGTAGAAAGTGAATAGCAATAGTTTTAGACTTGTGCACGTCTGAAGTGTTGTACTAGTATGAGTTGGAGTACATGGTGGTAGCCCATGGCTTTTCTTGGGACCGGATTGATCATCGTGTCCTATTTTTATTTAAAAGGTTCCTCGATATCATAGGTTAGGGGAGTGTGGAGTCGCGCCTGTACTTCGTCTTCTAAATTGAAGACATGGTTTAGTTTAGACAACTCTTTCCATTGCCTATTCCATCTAAATTAATTAACTTATTAGTTGTGGAGTCTAGTTCAGTAAAAGTAGTCTGTTATGTTATTATATTATTATTTATACCTGCTTAATGTTTATTAGTATCATGTTAGGATTTATATTTATTTACTATGTAGTACTCAGCTTTGCTGATTACGTGCTTTGTGCGTATGTGTTGATCATGGTCATGCCTTATTGATCCTGTGATGACCCATTTGGTGAGCAATCTACCGGGATCAATAGAGCATCGTCTATTACAGGTTTGAAGATGATGCATCATGGGTTCGGGAAGTTGTAGAGCTTGTGTTGACTTTATTATTTTATAGTTGACTTTTACTTTTGTGGTTGACTTTTGACTTTGTGTTGGTTTGACCTTGGTTTGACTTTTAGAGTTGACTTTTGGTTGACTAAGTTTTATTTTCAAAGTTATTTATTGTTATTATTTCCGCTGCAAAATTCTGAATAAGCCGATACGTTATTACACGGGTGATAATACTTTGATGATTCTCTAAGTTTTATATTGAAAAGGCATTTTGGAAAATAGATAATTGTCGGGGTGTTACACAATAACTTGAGAGACACGTACAACGACATCTGGGTATCTCCTTTGCAATTGATCGAGTCTTTTAATAATATTTTTGGCTTGCTTGAGCATTAAATTTGTTATTGTGTTCCTATTTTTGGCCTTGGAGCTTTTCAATGCCTATTTTTGTTTCTTGTTGCCTAATCAAGAAATTGGTTAAGTTTTTGGTTTACCATAATTTATGCTTGCACGACTTTGAAACTTGATTCTTTTTTACAGACTTGATTCCCAAGCCAATGCACAAGGTTGTGATATTGGACCGCTGTATCCAAAGTCAAGTGAGAACCTCCTAAAATGTCATGCAACCAAATCATGCCACCTAAGACATCATATAGTCAAATTGAATGATAATACTTACGGCCCGTTTGGTTAGTGGTTATAAATAGTGGTAATGGTAATGAAATTTAGTGTAAATTTGTAAAGATTTTCACATGTCCATGACCATGAGGTAATGGATGGTAATGAGATTTTAGGAAGAAAATGGATATCTTGAGATGAGGTAGCATTACCATTGGTAATGACATTGGATTTCTAGTACAAATTTACACTATAATGCATTACCATTCCCACCATTTATAACCTCTTACCAAACGGGCCGTTAAGGTTGAGTTGTAATAAAATTTCTTAAATTTTGTGTGCACAAGACTGTGAAAATTATGGTCATGATTTAAATATATAGAATACAATAAGGTTCATAAGGAAATATAATGCTTATATGATTCGAGTATATCTCTACAATATCATGGAATAGACAACATAACACATGGTGATTTTCATCATTGTTTATTTCAGATTTAAAGTCGTGGAATGTTGTGTTTTTGTGTTAAGTTTAGTTCAATTTCAATCACCTTTCTCATTCATCAATCAAGGATATTTATACATCCTAAAGTAGAGTCCTACTTCAACACTAATTAGGTATAACAAACCTATTCCTAATACATAACATAAATAGAGTCCTAACACCCTCCCTCAAGTTGGAGCATGCAAATTGTGAACGCCCAACTTGGACAACAAAATTTCAAATTGAGTCCTACCAAGTGCTTTTGTAAAAATATCTACCAACTGAAACTTAGTAGGAACATATGACAGACTCACAAGACCTTCAGTCACTGCATCCCGAACAAAATGGCAATCAGCCTCAATATGTATAGTACGTTCGTGAAACACTGGATTTTTGGCAATATATAACGCAGATTGACTATCATAATATAATCTCATCCCTGCGGGATGCTGAACTCCAAGATCACCTAGTAGCTGCTTAAGCCACTTTAATTCACATACTATAGCAGCCATAGAACGATATTCGGCCTCTGCAGACGATCGAGACACTGTAGGCTGCTTCTTAGTCTTTCAGGAAACAGGAGAATATCCCAACAACACAAACCACCCACTCAGGGATCGCCGAGTAATAGGACAACTAGCCCAATTAGAATCACACCACCCTTCAAGGCGGAGATCACTATTAGAGCGAAATAAAATACCCTTACCTGGATTTTTCTTCAAATATCGAACTACTCTCAAAGCTGCCTCCCAATGAGCCACCTTAGGAGCCTGCATAAACTGTGATAAAATGTGGACAGAATATGCCAGATCAGGCCTAGTAACAGCAAGATAAATCAACCTCCCCATCAATCTGCGATACTTCTCTAGATCATCAAACAAAGGACCATTCGCCAAAGCGAGCTGATGGTGCTGCTCCATAGGAAACTCGGTTGGCTTGGCACCAAGCAAACCGGCCTCAGAAATGATATCCAAGGCATACTTCCGTTGACTCATAAAAATTCCCTACGGCCCCCTGGCAATCTCAAGGCCTAGGAAATATTTCAGAGCACCTAAATTCTTCATTTTAAAACATTTACCAAGGTAAGATTTGAAGTTCAGTAAAGCTTCCTGATCATTCCCCGCAATAATCATATCATCCACATAGCTAAGAACGTTCAACTGAATGTTTTTCCTGGTCAAAGTGAACAAGGAATAGTCAGAATAAGACTGCTTAAACCCATAGGCTTTCAAAGCAGTAGCCAATTTGGCAAACCAACATCTAGGTGCTTGCTTCAAACCATACAATGATTTTTTCATCCTGCACACCAAATCAGTATTCCCTCCCTGAAAACTAGGAGGAATTTTCATATACACTTCTTCCTCCAAATCACCATGTAAAAATGCATCGTGGACATCCATCTAATGAATATCCCATTTCTTCACTGCTGCAATAGCCAGAAACGTGCGAACTGTTGTCATTTTTGCTACAGGAGCAAAAGTTTCATTATAATCTATTCCTTCTACCTGATAATGACCAAATATAACCAATCTAGCCTTCAACCGCTGCAGTTTTCCCTGCTCATCATATTTTTCTGTATACACCCACTTACTCCCTAAGGCCTTCTTGCCTGGAGGAAGTGGTTGCAATTCCCATGTGCCTTGATCCTCCAGAGCTTTAATCTCAGCTCCCATGGCTTCACGCCACCCTTCATACTTCATTGCTTCTTTAAATGACTTTGGAGGGTGCCCTGCAGTTATAGTTGCTAGAAATCTACGATGTTTATCAGAAAACTTTTCACAACTAACATAATGTGTAATAGGATAGGGAGTACCTGGGGACGATGTTAAAACAGGTGCCTGAGTTGATGAACTTTTCTTTTTCACTACAGTATGAGTCACAAAATCTTGCAACTTTTTATTGGGGATTTTGGTTTGTTTCCCCCTTCCCAACATCTCAACACTTTCCTCTCTACTCCCTTCCGGCATCTGCGCCCCACTAGGCGGCTCCCTACTCGACATCCTATGGCCCGGGGCCACGCCTGGCGTCATACGAGGCACCACCGCCTCGGCCGCCCCTTCGACTACACGTTGTGGGCCATCATCGGGACCCACAAGCACCTCCACGTCCTGCGGCCCACCCTCCGTTGCACCAAGTCCCCCTTCAACCGTCACGGGAACTTCAACAAGGGGCATAGGCATCTCCTCCTCACAATATTCCACAATATGAGAGGCATCATTCGAGACTGGCAATGGGTCAGACGCACCAAAGGGGTACCGATATTCAATAAATTTCACATCCCGGGAAACAAAGTATTTCTTGGTCTCTAAATCATATAGTTTCCATCCCTTTTGAGTATAAGAATAACCAACAAAGACACAACGTCGGCTCTACTAGCAAATGTATCACCCCCATGAGAAATATTATAGGCATAACACAAACAACCAAAAATCTTTATATCCGTCATCGTAGGGGGCTTACCAAATAAACACTCATAGGGGGTCTTATAATCAAGAACAACAGAGGGAGTTCTATTTATCAAATGGCAAGCTGCCTGCACACAATCCCCCAAAATTTCAAAGGTAGATTAGCCTGGAACCTCAAAGCACGGGCAACATTTAAAATATGGCCATGTTTTCTCTCAACTCTACCATTCTGTTGTGGAGTTTTAACACAAGAAGTTTCAAAAATAATTCTCTGTTGCACAAAGTATGGTTTCAGGCAATTAAATTCAGTTCCATTATCACTGCGGACATGTTTGATATTCTGTTCAAATTGGCGATCAATCAAAGCCAAAAAATGCATGAACATCATTTGAACTTCCAATTTATTATATAATAAATACGTCCAAACAGAACAAGAAAAATCATCCACTGTAGTTAAAAAATATGAAGCACCACAATTTGACTTTGTTCGATATGGCCCCTATAAATCACAATAAATTAACTCAAAAATCCTACTAGCTCGACTATTACTCATAGGAAAACTAGTTCTAGGTTGATGAGCACGAAAACAAACATCGCACCCATCGTTATTGCAATTACTAATACTAGAAGGACTCACACAGGGTAAATGACATAAAACTTTCTCCGAAGGGTGACCCAAACGTTTATGCCAAATATCCATAGATGTCATGCCATCCACAACATTGATCTTCACCTTGGGAACGCCCCGGAAAAAGAAAAGTCCATCATCCCGCTCACCCGCTCCAATCAGCGTCCTCGTCCTGCGGTCCTGTAATACACATAATGTGTTTAGTGAACTGAACGATGCAATTCGCATAATCTAATAATTGCGGAATAGAAATCAGATTACAATCAAGATGATGCACAAATAAAACATTATGGAGTTATAGATTTCCAGGAAGAATCACAACTCCCTCATGAGTAGCTTCTGCAGAATTACCATCCGGCAAACCTACCGGACAACCTTTGATTTTCCGAGCAGCACACAATAGTGAAATTTTTCTGTCACATGATGTGTAGCACCGGTATCAATAATCCATAAAGACTCACCGTTCAAACGATCTTTTGATTTTGGCAAGTTAAGCAAATCCAAAAGATTCTGCCCCTGATCAGTTGTGATGCCTGCGAGCCCGGCACTCACGGGATCACGATGTTGGGAAGCCAAACCCCCCCCTCGGTTTGTCATGCGACGCACCACCACCAGCCACGGCTTTGTTGGCGCGTGCTCGTGGCGTGCCCCTGCCAACACGTCCGCGGCCAGATCGGCCACCCCGGTTCGCCGCACTTCCACGCCGGCCACGAGGGCGGTCCCCCCACCACTCGGGGTATCCAATTAATTTAAAACAGCCAGAAATATCATGGCCCTCAAGATTACAGTGAGGACAAACCATGGAGTCATTAAAAGAACGAGTTTTTGGTCTAGATTCTACCTTGAAAGCCAAAGTCTCACCCGGCGAAGGCAAAGAAGAGGCGCTGGGGCCTCGAAGGCGTTCTTCTTAAGCGATGATCTGATATGCGCGAGCCACCGTGGGCAAAGGTGCTTGCGCGAGAAGATGTGATTGAAGCGGGCCATAACAATCATCAAGGCCAATCAAGAAACGATGCAAACGATCGTCAGAACGTTGTTGTTCAAGAAAACGAATGACTTCGCAATCAGCGGCACCCTTAGAGCAAGTAGGCACCACTTCCTGGGATGCTTACTCGTCCCACAAACGAGTCAAACGTCCAAAATAGTCAGCCAAAGATTCGATCGGTCTTTTGCTGCTTACAATCACTAATCTGAGATTTGAGTTGACAAATCCGTGTGCCATTAGACACACAATAACGTTCCTTCAGATGATCCCACAAATCATGAGCGTCTTCGAAGAACGACACGGATGTACGCACCGTCGGGGAGATCGTAATCAATAGTCAGGAACACAGCATTGAATGAATCGTGCTCCAATCTGCCAATTTTTCCGCAGTAGTAGGCTTAGGAATAGTTCCATCCAAGAAGCCAAGCTTCCGTTTTGCATTCAAAGACATGCGAATCGCGCGTGCCCATTCATCAACGTTGTCATCTTTCAACTGAATCGAAGTGATAACGTTGCCAGGATTATCATTAGAGCCTAGAAAATAGGCTGGGTCCGATTTTTGGGGATTAGTTTTGGTATTTTCCGTCATTATCACTCTACGAGATCCGCGAGTATATGTTCGAAGCGGGGAATCTATGATGAAGAGTGAAAAAAATCGAAGCAAAGAAGATGATCTTGGTTCATCTGCCAAAGAACTCGAAAAAAATCGAGTCTTGGTTCGGTTTTTAGATCTGTTGTGGGGTTCAAAATTTTCAGATTTTTGGTAGAGAGATTTTCAGGTTTTAGGCTCTTGATACCATGTTAAGTTTAGTTCAATTTCAATCACCTTTCTCATTCATCAATCAAGGATATTTATACATCCTAAAGTAGAGTCCTACTTCAACACTAATTAGGTATAACAAACCTATTCCTAATACATAACATAAATAGAGTCCTAACATTTTGTCCATGATAGGTATCGACTAATATGTACAAATAAACAAAATAAGACAAGATGCATCAAAGTATTAGCTAGGTGCAGCATAGAAGTGTAGTATAGTTAGTCTTATCTCTATAATGTTTTTATTTTCAATAAAAAAAGAACAATATCAAGTGTTGCCAGATATAATACCTTTTTTTATGGAGGGATGCAAATGCAATGACTTGGAATACCTTTTAAAAAAAAAAACTTTGTTAACATCTTGTCTTTTTTTATTGGATTAACTTGGGATAATCATAGCTTAAATATGAAAGAGTCATTACAATGCCATACATAAATATGAAATATCCATACAGTTACCATATATTCATACAATTATAGTACTTCATATATTGTCTTGCCATCACATCAACCAGCTTGTTTGCATAACTCCTTACATTCATGAAGAATATTTGCAAAAGAAGAATAAGTGCTTGAATAGCATTTCTACAATCAGACATAAGCACCATATTGCAAATATTAAGATCCATGGCTACATACAGGCCCAAACCCCTTATACATAGTAATTCTGCTTCAAAAACCGAGCTAGCATGTGCATTCATACTCTAAGTAGCAGGTGATAGCCTAGTGCTATTAGCATCACCTTCAATACCAGAGATATTGGGGTCGAGTCTCCCCCTTGCAAGGAGGGATCCCCAATTTCCCCCCTCCTTACAAGGGACTTCATCTTACCTTAATAAAATGTATTTATACTCTACCCTTCCACCCAAGTACGTAGCCATATTGTCTCTGAGAACAATTGCAATCCCATTGTAAATGGCTATAGTAACCTAAAAAGCCTAGCCGCTATCTTCTCATCTCCCCTCTTTTTCTCTATCCTCTTTTTTTAGAAAACCATCTAGAGGGCTGCCAATTGCGATTAATGTTTTCATACATGATAAGCCCTTCTTTCTCTCCTTTTTGCATTTTGTAGTTTGTTTTCTTGTTTAGTTCGTTGTTTTTAATAAGTCTCATCCGTGTGATGGCTTTAGTCCCCTTTATGGGTTTTGTAGTCACCCCCTTCACGGTGAGTGTTTTAGTTTGATTTCTTTGTGTGTTAGCGGGGTTTTGACCCTTACTCCTGTTGAAGGTTGATTTGTTGATAGGATTTTGTGCGGGATTGTAATGAAGGTTAATACTTCGCGTACCATCATGTGAAAAGAGGGTATTTAGACGGGTTATCTCTGCTCAATGATCGTGCTTTTGCCAGATTAAAATTAAGTTTCTTTCAAGTTGACCTGTATTTCTTAGTTTACGACTTTTATTGTAGATGTCGTATGACTTCTTATTAATAAATTGATATATCACTTAAAAATTTATTTTAATATTAAGTGACATTAGTAGTTATGAATTAATATTAAGTGATATATTTTTTAAAGTGTGAGAAATAGAATATATCACTTAATTTAGTAGTTAGGACATTAGTATAAAAAATTAAAGTTACGGGATCGAATCTTATATAATGCACATTTCAATGTTTATAAGTGCTAAAGATGTGTGAGAAATCGAGTCATCTAAGTATCTAAGTAATCTAATTATCTAACTAATATACCATGTTCCCAAATAGCAAATTCCCAGGTTGTCTAGTAAGGAAGACGCACAAACAACGGTCAACGGAATATGAAGTTGAAAGTAGGAAAAGTGGGCAAACACATCCGAGAATAAAGAAAATGATTTTTTGATGGGAATAATCCCACCTTTGGCCGATCCTCCCAAAACAGTCCCACCTTTCATAAACTTGGGAATAATCCGACTTTTGGAGTGTGTTTGCCCAAAATGGGTCGTTACCTGTTGGTAACCTGCAAATGCACGTTTAATACACTTATTAGATGGTTAAGGACTAATTTGATGGGTTTTTAATAAAATTCTTAATTAAACACCTAAATCTAATTATTTTAATTTGTAAATTCACAAAAAAAATTACCACACCTCCCCCTCCCCTCCCCTTCCACCACCACCTCCTTTCCACTAACCTCCACCCTTACAACCCACTGCCTTCTCCTAATATCATAGTCCCCCCACCACCACCACCCACTAAAACCAAAAATAAAACCCCACCACCGTCGCCAAAACCCAGCCCCATCCCCACCCTCGCCCAAACTACCCACGAAAGCCCTCCACTCACCACGATGCCAAAACCCAACCACCAGCGACCCAAACCCTAGCCCACTGACGCCCACCACCACCCCATCCCTCAAATCTCCCTCAAACCTCCCTTCAACATATAGTAGCTTCATGGTGAGTAATTGGTAGTATTATAGTAATACTATTTGGCTCTCAGTTAATTTATTCTGGATTAGAAGCTACTATATGTTGAATTTTCTGAAATTTGAACCCAGAAAGAAAGCAGGGATGAAGATGAAGTTTACTCCTAAAGCTTTTGCTGCCTTCTTTCATGGCGGTACTGGTATTACTCCTTTTCCTTCTTTACCTTTTCATTTTCATTCACGCAATTATTACTCCATTGCAACTGATGCTGTTATTCAAGATCGTATGTTGCTTATCCAATCAGTTAAAGAACACTGCAAATTAGGGTTTTCAAATCTCAATTTTCCCCTTTCTCTCTTCCATCAATTAAACTCTTTGCATCCCCACCCTTCTATCATTGTTTTCACTCAACTCTTCACTGCCATGTCTAAATTGAAACGCCTTCACCCTCACTCCACCATTATCTCTCTCCTCAACAAGCTTGAATTGTCTGGTATTCGACCCGATAAGCACTCTGTTGGTATTCTTGCCAATTGTTACTGCCATTTGGGCCGTGTCGATTTCGATCTCTCTCTTATGGGAAAATGCCTTAAACTTGGATACTCCCCCAACTGCTGTACCTTTAACACCTTGATCAATGGCTTTATCCACTGTGATAAGCTCCCTCAAGCTATTCAATTGCTCGATCAAATTGTTAAGCTAGGTTTCCAACCCAACATTGTTACCTATGGTGCTATTTTCAAAGGTCTTTGTCGGATTGGTGACAACACTGCTGCCCTCCACTTGCTTACCAAAATGCAATCGGGTCCTTATAAGCCTGACCTTGTCATATATAGTACCATTATTGATAGTCTTTGTAAGGATAGGCTGTTGAAAGAGGCCCTGGACCTATTCACCGTCATGAAAAGTGAGGGCATCATACCTAACGTTGTCACTTACAACTCCTTGATTAGAGGTCTCTACAACTCCGGCTCCAAGGTCGAAGCTAAAGATATGCTAGCTGAGATGTTGGAGTGTAACATAGCACCAGATGTTACCACCTTCAGTATGCTTGTTGACATGTTTTGTAAAGATGGGAATATTGATGAAGCACAAGCTATTCTAGACTACATGATTGAGAGAGGTGAGGTGCCACATGTCATTACTTATAGTGCTTTACTTGATGGTTATTGTTTGCGTGGTCAGATGGAGGATGCCGAAAAGCTACTTGATCTCATGGCCCAAAATAGTTGTGAGCCTAATATCGTAAGTTTCAACACCATCATTAATGGATACTGCAAGGCAAGAACCATTGACAAGGCACTCAATTCATTCCAAGAAATACTTCAGAATGGGATGAAACCTGATGTTGTTACCTATAACACTCTTATCGATGGACTATGCAAAGCCAATAGACTCTCCCTTGCACGCCAGATGTTCAAGGATATGCAAGGTCATGGAATTACTCCTGATGTTGTCACATATGGTTCATTGCTTGATAGCTTATGCAAAAATGCGCTACTTGATGAGGCAGTGGCGTTACTTGAAGAAATGGAGGATAATCGTGTTAAGCCTAATGTTGTCATCTACAATATCCTAATGGATAGTTTGTGTGAGGCTGGGCAACTTGAAGATGCAGCAAAAATTTTATCTGATCTTGCATTCAAGGGCCTGCAACCTGACTCTAAAACATATAATATAATGATTAAAGGTTTGTGCAAGAAAGGGCTCATGGATGAGGCTGCCCAATTGTTGAGGAAAATGGAGGAAGATAGTTGCTCACCCAATGATCGTACTTATAATACGATTATCAGAGGATATATTCTCAACAATGACTCATCAAATGCATTGTACTATTGTGATCTTATGGTTAGCAAGGGATTCAAAGGTGATGCTGACACTTTCTCGTTACTGGTTGGCCTATTGTCGTCTGGTAACTTAAGTGATTCATCTAAGGATCTTCTTAGGGAGTTCTTGAAATGATGTGGGTAAGATGATTCCAAATTGCAACTATTGCCTACACTTTTTTGTACTGGTTGGCCTATTGTCGTCTGCTTCAGTATTCAAGTAAGCGTTCTATTTGAGGAGTTAGGCATCAAAAATCAGTGTGATTTTGTGTGTTGTGAACTTAGCCTTTATGTATGTGATTCCTAGTTGTATCATCTTTGAACTGATTTCATAATTAGTCTTTAAATGCTAATTAGCGAATCTTAAAATCATGCTAGGTAGGGATTGGTTTAGGTAGTCTTTGGATGCTCTTTATTTTTTGAAGTTGCAAGTATAAATGATTTATGGGTGTATGATCGTATAAGCATGTTAAGATCTTAGAAGATAAAGTGTTGATGTGTCAAAATTCATTAAATTACATATTATTGACCCTTTATTAGCGAATGGAAGTTGTAATTATCGTCCTTTATTTCTGTGTATTGGATCAATATGCACATTAATGCGGAGATCACTAATGTTTCGAGATGAAACAATCATCTAATGAGGTTATTTGATTAGGTGGTGAAGATGTCAAATTTTACTGTCTTGTTGCATCTCCACACAATGTGGATTAGCTAACCTCGGTGGGATTATGAGGAACGCCTGCTGTGATGCCTAAGTTAGCCTTGAAGTGTGTAAATCTTTTGCTACAGATAGTTGGTGTACAAGTGGGAAAAAGAACATATTTTGGATCTCCACTCCTTTGGCTATTTATAGGTGCATTTAATGACTTTTTGAGGTCGCTCGGCCAAGGGCTTTTTCTGGCCTTACTTATCTATATGGATTCCTTAAGAAAGCAGGGTCACTCCTTTTTGGGCCTTAGTGTTCAACCCTGTATGGAAAACTCGGAAGGATTGATTATTGAACAGAGAAAGATATTTTTCTTGACTTGTGCTGCCTATCAAAGGAAGATCTTTTCTCTAATGTTTTACTATATCTTCATTGTTTCCTGGTCCAACTCATGTTTTGTTCTTTGGATGCAGAAGCTTAATCCCTCCTCTCTTTTTCCTGAGTGAAGCAAGTTCCTGCAATAAAATGATGCTTCTTAATCAAAGGGCTCTTGCTTAAATTTATCCGTCTTTTTGGAGTTAAAGTTGTCAGAACTCAGAACTCAATCTCAAAGTACCTCTTCCTGATGGGTTTGATTGAGTCTGAAGATTCTCTCAATTCTGATGCATTTATGGAGCTGGCAATACAGGAAGCGAAAGTTGCTCTTCACAGACTTGAAGTGCCAGTTGGTTGTGTAATCGTCGAGAACAGGAAGGTGATTGCAGCAGGTAGCAATCGTACTAATGAGACACGTAATGCTACTAGGCATGCAGAAATGGAAGCTATTGATGGCCTTTTACATAAATGGCACAGAGATGGACTTTCACAATCTGAAGTGGTGAAAAGGATTTCAGAGTGCACCCTTTTTGTTACATGTGAGCCATGCATAATGTGTGCAAGCGCCTTGTCGTATTTTGGTTTGAAGGAAGTTTACTTTGGATGTACCAATGATAAGTTTGGGGGATGTGGTTCAATTCTTTCATTGCATGAAACCAGCTGCATACAATCTAATAATGCTGGCATAACTGGTTTAAAATGCTCTGGAGGAATAAGGGCACCAGAAGCAATTTCTCTTTTCAAAATCTTCTATCAACGTGGTAATCTTAATGCTCCGAAGCCTCATCGAGCAGCATTTCAACCTTAGTACTTTTTCTCTTGTTGGCTGTCCTTTTGGAGACTGTCTTCATTGTTACTAGAACATCAGCTTTAATTGTAAGGAGCAAGTAGTTTGAGCGTGAAATTCAAAAGCTTTGTCACTGGCTAATTGCATTATATTCGTTATTTGTCCTCAACTAAATCTACGTCCTGCAATGCTTATTAGCTTGTGAAGATGCGTATTGCAAGAGCTTGGGAGGTGCACTGCTATATATGTGCTACAGATAGCTTAGCATGTGGCTGCTATGCGATCTTCCCGAAGCCTATAGGCTTCTTGATCTGGATTCATAAACTGGATTCTTGGCGGCTGTCAATTTTGAAGCGGGTAATGAATTACTATTGGAACTTTAAGCATCTATATCGGATTGGATGAGCTTCAAGTGCACATGTCACATAGTATAATAAGGTTATGCTTGTTTCGGCACATATTACATTCTGAATCATGTCATAGTTTATTGTGCTTCGACCTTAGGAGAGGATGGTCTCTTATAACAGCTAGCTAAACTTGCTTTTAATAATTTAACTTATAATGCACATTTGATCTTTGGTCGATATAATGCCTTTCTTTTCTCTAAGACAGCTTTATTTTTTTACTTCAGGTTTTGGACCTGTGGGTTGGTTTATGTGATCATGTCTTTTATTTATCAATCTTTTTAGAGACACAGACATAGCAGAACGTATGTTCAAGCATCCTAAAGCTATACTGTTAATCCTGTAGTTTGTGTTGAGGGACCAGATATATTAAAGTTAAATTTATTCTAATTTCTATAATGGGTGAAAAAATACATCCATCTTAAGATTAGTGCCTTTTAAAACTATGCAGTATGCACCCATAACAATGAGATGTTAGCTATTCATTATATATAATTGGCAAGTAATATTGCATCAGTGCTTTAAGATGAGGAGTGATATTTGTGTGGCAATTATTGGTCACTTGAATTAGTCCAAGAGGAAGATGGGGCTTGTATGTTCATTTATTTCCCCACCCCCTTTTTTCGTTCTCTAAATAATCTTTTTCCTCCTTACTTGCATCCAATACCTCTTTACCATGGCATCTAGTAGAAATTGATGTCTTTTTACATTCTTTTTGTGGACATTTGAATGAGTGCGATTATATTGTTTTTCTTATTTCTTGGTATAATTGAAAGTCCATCTTAGTTTAATATGGAAAGGAGCTTCTATCACTCTGAATGCATAAGCTAATATTAGTTTTACTTGGCATTCTATATCTATAACATAAATTGAAAATATGAATGGTTGTCTGTTTCCTCCATAATTTTGTATAGGTTATGGAAAATTATAGGGGCATTCAATGCGAAAAATTAGGGTAAAAGTAGCAGAAAAGTGTAATTTTTCATGTGACTTCTTGTAATCTTTAATGTTCCAGTGTCTAAAAGTGTTGTTTTTTGGGACACTGGCTAAACTAAAAGAAATTACAGATTATTAGTAAAAGCAAAAGAGAAATTTTTGTAGATTTTGGCTTCTTGCCACTTCATGTGCGTGTTTAATCTGAGTCCTTCCAACTTTGAGAATCCAGCAACTCGATAATGAAGCTGATTTCGCCTTCCTTGAATATTTGGTATTTTGCGCGTGTGTCTGTGTGTGTAAATGAATACATAATCTTCTTTCACGCACCCTTCTAATGTAATAGATGCTGGGGATTTTGCCTGTGTGTGTGTGTGACTATTAAGATGCTAGGGAAGTAATTGCATGTGCGTGTCTGAACATATGAGTGTCTGCTTCCACTGTCTTGAGATCTAGTAGATACTGGGGATTGTACAGTAAGGAACATGTCTGAAAAGGTGACGAACTCTGCATTTCTCTTGTTAGGATATCTGCTATCCTCTTCCAAAGGAATGTGATGATTTGAACCCTTGATCCCTGGGCATTCAGGGTTTGCGGAGACCCAATAGGATCTGTAACCCCATAGTATAGGGCTACATATCTTTGTTGCTATTGTGTAACCACAGTTATTTCTGCTATTATGGTTTTGTATGTTTAGTATTAGCAAATGATTCATGCAAATTCATGTAGCACCCCTGTAAGGCTGTAACTAAATGTACCCTTTACTATAGCCACACACATTACTAGACTAGAACAACTATTTTAACTTTGAACAATAGCTCAGTAGCCTGAGTTCAATCAGTATATTATCTTCAATGCTCATTTTTTTCCTTCCTTTTCCTAGTGTGCATTGGTATGCCCATGTTAAATTTAGTTCGTTCCTGTTAAAATCTAACTCTAGCATATTCCATTTTGGGGTGTCCTAGAAAGAACTTCACAGTCTTCACACTTACTTTTCTCAGTTCTCTCCCTTTCCCTACATTTTTCTCTATACCCATTTTTGATATTTATTCTAAATGTAACAACTATTCTTAGTCTATGTTCGAATCCCAAATGTGAAGAAAATATTGGGACGAAGAGAATAGTATCTTTTGATTTATATTCGTATTGATTTTCAGTTTAGTCATGGCATCATTTTGGAGTTTCCTTTTTTATGATATTTTGAGGTAAGTACGGATCTATTAAGTTTTTCTTTATAAAGGTTCCACTTGTTTATTTCTTTCCTCTTCTTGGTGGAGAGTAGAATTTTAGGTATCCCTATCCTTCCAACACCCTTCTTCTAGAGAGAAGACAAGAAATAAGTAGAACTGATCAGTCTAAAGGCCTCCTTATTGCCACTTATACTGTTATACATGTTGAAGTACTTTATTAACTGTCATTTTCGGGCATGTAGCTGATGATGTGAAGTAAAGAGTATCAGATTTAACATTTGGAAACTCACCTTTAAAGAAAAAGGTAGAAGAATCAAAGCTTGAAAGTTGCCTCACATTTTCCTCAGTGGTTTTTGATGGAACCATGGTTTCCTTAGTGCTATTGTACTTTGAGGCTTACATTTGCTTTCCCTAAAGGCCTATGGATATGGTTGGCAGGAATCCGAGATTGACCGTCTATGTTTCGACCCCAAGGTGTAACGTAACGTAAAATTAGCCTTCTAATGTGTCTATGTGAGGATCTTAACTGTACTAATGAGTAAATTCTGGTTGTGACCTGAATATAGTGTGTAAAGTTTATACCTCTAAATTGCAAATGGCTGCAGGAGCTAGCCTAGCTATCTGCTGAGAGGATGTGTAAATGTTGGTAGTACAAGTGAAGTGCTATTTTTAGTCTACTTGCTGTTATGTTTATTTATCTTTGCATTTGTTTGATTCGAGTCAGCAGGCCAAATTAGGTGCATAGTATCATCGCTCGTCTTTGAATAGAATCAAGACGTCAAGTCCAGTATATTGTTCTCAAATACTGCAGTCCAAACTTTTATCTCTTCTAATTTTATCTTGGAAAAGTGAAGAAATGAAATGTTGATAATGATATGGCAACATGGCCATGGTTCGATGAATGTTTGGACTAGCAGACTGGCTTCCTTAGTGGTCATGATCGGTTTTAGAACTTTGCAAGTGCCTATAAAGGCTGATTTATTGTAGATTAGGCTTGCTCGCGTAGGTATAGCATTCGCTGCTTCTGGCTCTGTGCCTGAGCTGCAACGAAGTGAATTTCTTGAACTCCCAGGGGCATCTTGATCACCTGCAAATCAGATTTATAAGGGAACCATTCTCTTGTGCCTCACCCTCGACGACCGTTTGGTAGTTGGTTATAAATTGTGGTAATAGGAATGAATTTGTATGTAAATTTGTGAAGAAAATCATTGTTCATTCCCATGGTAATGTTAATTTATCCTAAAGTGTCTATTTTTCTTCTTGAATTGTCATTCCCATCCAATACCACCTTGTTAGGTGGTAATGAGTGGTAATGAAAATTAGGGGTGAGATTGCTTCCCAATGGAGAAAAAACACAAACTTGGGGGTTGAAATTGCCTCCCCATGGAGATTTTAAGGGTGCTTTCCTTGTAATCTACACTTAAATTCATTCCCATTACCGCAAATTATTAACGACTACCAAACGGGCCGTGAGAGTAAAAGAGGATCTTGAGAAATAGTATATGCGCTTTTCCTTTCTTGCTGTCTTAGCGCGAGTGCTAAATAATGTATTGTTCTATATATACCGGGCTCATCATTTTACCTAAGTATGTGTGTCGAATCCTGAGGACTGCTCCATAGATATGAACACTTTGACACTTCATTTTGGACCAAAATTATGTAGAAATCTCATAAAATAAATTTGGGAGTGACTTTGGACACGTACCAGTGTCCAACACGAGTACCTCAGTCCGAGTAACACAAGTTTTATTTGACAAATGTCTTCAAGTTTTGGTGATGCAGACATGCAGTGATTCTTATAGCATGCCATTCTGACGTGTACAAGCATATTGTGCTGTCACATTGAAGTCTTCAATGGCCTCCATGATTGGAGGACTGCTGAGACTTCTTTTCCTCAAAGAAGCCAAACTTGTACCATTGATATATGTAGAACCAGTAGGAACACCTGCTTTTTATTTTGCTTGAACTACTTTGGATGAACCTGCTTGCATTTCTTTTTTCCATTCTTCCTTTATTGGTTCCCCTTATACATACTTGTTACATGATGCTTATCTCTTTTACAGTGGGATACAAAAGAATATGTCTGTTTTATTGATTTGAAAATAGTGTAAAGCATAAATCATAATGCTGGATTCTCTTCTGATTTGTGTTTAGTACTTTATCTGAAGCATCTTTTTCTTGATTGATTTTTTATCTCAAGCAGTGATAATATGCTCATTCTTTCATATCAAATCATTTCTCCTTGCACTTCCTCTTGTTTATAATACTTTTTTCAAACATGTTTAATGTTTCAGCTTTATTTTTCTTTTTTCCAATTATTGTAACAAGGATATATAGATATTTGCACTTTGAAGCATAGATATATTTCCTTGCTTATCTTCATATTTAAGCATTTAAGAGAATCTTTGAATGAAAGCATGAAGCACTTTGTCCCAGTTACATGTAGTTCACGGGTGAGTTATATGATTCATTTGTTTACTTTATTTCAATATGTTTTGTTTTTGATTGAA
Organism: Beta lomatogona; assembly: GCA_947646795.1. Classification (NCBI taxonomy): domain Eukaryota; kingdom Viridiplantae; phylum Streptophyta; class Magnoliopsida; order Caryophyllales; family Amaranthaceae; genus Beta; species Beta lomatogona. The sequence continues at coordinate 167,229 of CANSNZ010001007.1, read as the reverse complement.
GTATTATTAGCTTTGTCTTAAAGCATTTTTTTTTTTACTTTCTATCTAAAAGAAAACAGTGGATGCCCCAGGTCATGGAATCATGTCATAATTTTAAATGTCATTCTCAGCTCGGGGACAGCTAAAGTAAATTTCGCCAAATACTCTGCTTGGTAAGTGCAAGATTTTTTTTTATGATTGTTCATAATAGTTTGCTTAAATATTCTTTTACTTTTGTTGTTGTGACTGATTGAACAATTGAAGGATTTTAGTGGTTATTTCGTGGACTTAATATAAAACATAAAGTTTCACTTCTGGAAAAGTAAAATATTATAGATCTATTTGGCTGAGAAAAACACGGGAAATTTCTCTACCTCTCGCAAAATAGAGGAAGATGTTTATCCGGTCTCCTTAGGTAAAGCAAGCTTGTGAGAAATTCTATCTACTTGTAGTCAATCAAACAACTTTTTACATTATCTCCGGAGGTGAAAATTCATGGACTCGCACTTTCCTTAGAAGTGTAACACTTTCTATATACAACCAAACGACCACTTAAAATTGTAAACTCGTTACCCTACAACTCTACAAATTCCCACAGAGAAACTCCCCATAACGGGATTACTGTGACCATCGAAAAGCCAATAGAGGAGGCTTCACTCTGTTCTTATTTCACATGACTATATGCTGTATGCTGAAATATACAGACTTTGCTACACATAACGGGTGGTTTATCATTACATGTGGTATTTGGTAATATGCTTTGATCTTGTACTGGAAACACATTTCTAGCAAGCTCACTACTGTAAAAGGTGGAAACTACTACATCAAGATTGCGTAGCGCATACTGTCACTTACCATAAGATGATCGATTTCAGATGTTCTCATGGGATCTCCTGTAACCCATGTCCTATCAGCTGTGTTTCCACGGCTATTAGAGAAGCAGGAAAGGATAGAGAAAGGGATACGAACAATGGTGTAAATTATCAAAAATCCATTCCAAGGTTGTCTGCTGTGATCAACTTCTTCACCATATGTAGGCATTCTTGCACCTATGCCATTGGCAAACATCATCTCATCAGCAACTTTTGGGCTCTTTCTTTTGGTGAGAATGTGTTCTCGAAAAGCTGCGAATGTACGTGACATCATACCTGAATGAACCCGATTTTTGATTCGAAAAACAAAATGATGGTGGTCTAGTTTTGTAAGAAACAGGGAGAGATATGTAGGATGGAATGTTAAAAGATGAATTTGGTTATGCTTCCTCCTTTTTTTTAGTTACTGATATGGTTTTTTTTTTTTGGCAATGGAGTTACTGATATGGTTTTGTTCCTGCTTTTTGGTCTGATAATGGTAGAGTTAGTGGTTGGTATTATGCAAAGTTGTGGTAGTGCTTGTGACTATGAAAGAAGGTAAGGGTGCTTCATCTTATTAGACGTCGGGTTCCACTTATAAATAATGCTTGTACGTTGGTGGAGCCTACTAAGATGTGGCACCTTCTCTTTATTGTATTCAAGTGTTGATGAATAAATTTTTAGGAGTGAACAAAGGGTCATTTTGGAAATACATAGTTTTGATTTTTTGAAGGTGTGAAATTGATGATATACTTTTCCTCAAAACAATCAAGTTTTCTACGACAGTATGGCTAATAATATGAAACTAGATTTTAGGCTAGGGTTACACCACGGGTAATTATATTTATTTACTAATATTATACTTTGAAAAGATAACACAAAATATAACTTAGTTTAGTGAATGAAAATAGCCAAAGTCAATAAGACATGAGTGAGATGGGTAGGGAAGCATACGGCGGCGACAACTACCATATAGAAAAAGGGGTCACATGGAAGAGAAACAGAAGATATAGAGAAGGCGTCATCGGCGCCGATAACGTAGCCGGCAAGCCTTGCCCAGGAGAGAGAAAGAGCCCACTTCGTCGGCCATGTCGTTGGAGGAGATGGATAGGAGGAGAGGGAGAGAAGCAATGGGTCAAGGTGATGTGTTAGAAGCGATAAGGATTATAAATGATGTATTAGAGATATATTCATGAAAAAAATAATGATGTATTTTTATCAATCATTACATTCTCCTTTAAAATTTTCGGAGAAACAAATTACATTGCTAAATTATACAGATTCTAACGGTGGGAAATTGCGTTTTCAATTAATTCAATGTTATTATCATATGTAGCTAATAATGAGCTTATTATTAGTGTTGTTCAGACTTTGATTGTCTGTGTATTTTACAATTGGCATGTTTTTTGAAATATTATGCTTTTCATGATCTGAATTATTCCATGACCTTTTTAAACTTGAAATAATCACGTTTTATATTGTTTTACCTAAACGAATTATAAACAGATTACATGTATGTAAAAACATTATTATTAGCTCGAAACAAAGTTAGAACAAAAGACGTCAAATCTTTATAAGAACCCATACAATAAGATTATCATAATCATTTTTAAATAAATTAAAGGAATAATTGTCATAAATAAGTCAACCTTTGAACCATGTGCTAAAAATAAGTCATTATTTTGATTATTCCTTAATAAGTCTATCATTCTTTTGATTATTCCTTAATAAGTTTGACTTTAGTACCAATATGTTTTTAACGAGTCATGACCTGTTGCTAACTTATTTAACCGGTTAGATGTGCTACATGTGACTCTTTCATTGGTTATTATAATTTCTTATTTAACCATCGCCTCTCACCATTGGCTGTGTTGCAATCATCGCCTGCTAAGACGAAACGGTACCATTCTAACTTAGAAGTTAGAACCAATGAGCTTGATATCCAGAACTTGGACCAGAGGTTTGGAGTTGACATCGTCGTCGAGTATCGCCGCAATCGAATTTCGCGTCAGATTGACCGGCATAGATTATAGATATTGACCTGTTTTAATGGTTTTATACATGACTCCATTTGATGCAGTACCAACTTCAGCATTAATGTGCATCTATTTATTTAAATAGTATTCCTATTATGATTTTGTTTTGATGTTTTATCACTGCTAAAAAAACATTGAAGAGAGAAAATTATGGTTTAGGAACTTATCTGAGTATTGTGGAGTTGATTTGTGAATGATTTGGAACTCTAGTGGTGTTAGGTTGGATAATTGAAGTATTTCTGGAGAAAATGAAATGGAGAATTGGGAGAATTGGGAGATTTGGGAGAAATGAGGATTTGAAAGAAGACATTGAAAGAGAGCTGGGTAAGAGAGGGGTGGAGGAGGTAGCCGGGGTCTTGCCGTCCCCGTATTGGGTTGTGACGGACTGTTGGGTAAGGGAGGGAGAAGAAAGTTTGTAAAAATTGTTAAAATACAAAAATACAAAAAAATACAAACAAAATCTATGCAAAACAATACAAAAATACAAAAACATATAAGAATACGAACAAAAGTACAAAAAGAATTAGGTCCTTGCTTGTAGAACCGGTCACCGGTCATTTGACTTGTTTAAAATTTAGGGGTATAAAAGTTACACTTATTATAAGATAATCAAAAGGTTAACTTATTTTCAGAAAACTGGCCAAAGATTGACTTATTCTTGACAATTTTTCCTAAATAAAAAGTAGTTTTATTAGTCCACGAAAGTTTTATTAGATTAGAATATAAAAATATATTAAAAGATAAATCATCATTGGGTAATTATATTGATATCTCTAATCTATTATAATATAAACAGAATAAAACATAAACAACAACAATGCTCGGAACTGATTTAGGGTAAAAGACGTCAATCCGAATAAGAACCCATAACATACGGTTATTAATCATTGTTAAATATATCAATTGTAGTTTTATTAATCCTTAAAAGTTATAGTTGGGGTCATCTCAAGCTTTTCTTGTCCTTTCTGCGAAAATGATGATGAAGATGACATACATTTGTTTCGTTTGTGTCCTAAAATCCAAAATTTATAGATGAATAGCAATCTTGCTATTCAATCAAATGTTGACGAATCTATTTCGATGATAGATCGGATTTGTTCTTATATCCACCTGTTCACAGTCGAAATGGTCAAGGGAGTGACAAAATCTCTAATTTTGTGGCTCACTTATGGGGTATTTGGATTGCACGGAATAATACCATCTTTCGAGGTGATAATTCTTCGGAGATTCAGATTCGAGTTTATATTGTTGTGGCAAATGCTCAACATTTGAGATATGTTGAGTTATTGCAAAAACAACTTAGATTTCTTCATCCTCCAGAACATCCGCATGCGTCTCCTCCAGGTTTTATGTTTCTGCATCTAGGACGATCATCCTCAGGGGATACTTCTAATATCATTCAAATGGATGGCTCTTGGGACAAAAAAATAAAGCGTGCGGGAGCTGGTTGGGTTATAGCTTCAACGGATCCACATCAGCAGTTCTTTGGTAATGGGCATTTTATTGCCAAAAGCGCTTTGCAAGCTGAGGTGCAAACTTTTCTCCTTTGTCTACAATGGATCATTCAAAATCATTTAAGCTACGTTAAACTTTTAACGGATTCTAAAGGAAGTATTCAACTACTAAAAGACAAAGGTAATACTATTGCGGATCTCAGATGGACGATTCAACATATTATCAACTTGGCAGCTTCCCTTTCTTTATGTATGGTTTGTAAGGTCTCCAGAGATCAAGTTCAAGATGCTCATGACTTAGCTAGGTTCTATCGTTCTTCTCCTTGATTTATTTGTTCTAGTTTAGTTGCAGCTCTTGTAAAAAAAAAGTTATAGTTAGATTAGAAGATAAAAAAATAAAAAATATTATAATTATTATCAATATGGTTAATCATTGTTAAACATAAATTAGAAGTAAAGTTATTAAACCTTAAAAATGATAGGTAAAATAAGATAGAAATATGTAGGTGTTTATATTACGTACTAAATAAAATAAGCAAACACATTTTCTAGGTACAAAATTACACTTAAACGGACTACTAATGTCACAATAATACCCAATAATAAGAACATTAAAATTGGTATGTGTAGTTCCATAATGAATAAAAGCGAAAGATAAAAAATACAACAAAAGACAAAAATTGATAATTGTTTGCGTTAATGCAACCAAATGGTCGCACTCGAGTCATGGAAAAATGTATTCATATAACTTGGATACAACTGGGTTTTTAGCTCCACCGATTGAAAAGTTCAATTCAGAAAATTCTCATTAGCTATGTGTTGTATGTCGATTGGGCGGAGGAGTGCATGTGGTTAGGCAAACACCATGAAAGCAAATTACGCAAGTGAAAAACAATATTTTAGATGTTCATTTACTTTCTTAAATACCACATTGTTGCACCATGAAAACGTTTTTTTCTTTAACAAAACTTTGTACATAATTTTTCTTACAAATTATTACTAGTTGTAATTATGCAATTAATTTTTTTTTTTACGAAAATAATTATGCAAATTTTTTTTGAAGGGAAATAATTATGCAATTATTTTGACTTTGATAACTATTTTTTCAGTTTTGAAGATTTGTCTAAATCTTGTCTTGTTGGTAAGATGTTAGGAGAATCTGTTGAATTTAGAACTATTATAGCAAGAGCCAAGACAGATTGAAAATTCTGCAAAGGTGATATATTTTATCTTGAAATGGGAAATGGATGGGTTTTAATCAAATTTGCTAATCCTGGTGATCTCTTTTTAGTTTGGTCTAAGAGACCCTAATCCAAAGGGGTGGATTTGTGGGTTAGAATTCTAAGGCTCCCAACAGAGCTATTAAATTTTGATTCCGTAGCTAACCCGCTGGCTAGTAACCAAGTTGGGTCTTTAATTAAACTTGATACAAGGTATTTGCTTAGGCATAAGATCAGGTTTGCTCGTGCCTGTATAAGGGTTGATATTACTAAACCTTTGCATGAGTATGCTGAAATAATACGTGCTGGTGGTATTACCTCTAGTTATTTGATATGGTATGAAGATTTTTCAACTGGTTGTTCCTTTTGTGGCTGTGAAGAACATGTGATTGAAAACTGTGGGTTATTGTGTCCTCCTAAGAATGATTTGAAGGTGAAAATTTTGAAACATCCAAGGAAGAAATGGCTTGCTGATTTCTTAGGCAATGCAACTAGGCAAGCCCAGCCTTCTTTTACAGTTGAGCCAACTAAAGTGGTAGAGGCAAGGCCTAGACATGTTGCTAGACCTAAATTTGTTCCTCCTTTTGGTGTTAATTCTGGTGCTTATAAGAAAAAGTTCCCTGCAAAATTCTATGGTGGTATTGATGCTCATAGAAAAGAGAAAGGTATTGTGATCAATGAAGCTGTTGATAAGCCCCGTGCTCAGGTTGCTGCTATGTCATTGCCAAAGAAGGCTGAGAAAGGTAAAGGAATTGCTTCCTTAGTTCCTGCTATAAAAAGTAGACTCCTCCTCTGAGGGTGAGCTTTATTCTAAGGATGAACCTCCTATTTTGCCCTTTGCTGCTAGTTTAGTTTCCTCCTAGTTGGTTGTGCACATTGATGTGCCCCAACAGGTGACTAATGCTATGATCCTCCCCCCTGCCAATGTCCATGATGAATTGATTTCACCAGTCCCTCTCAGGGTAGTTTACCCTAAAAATTTGTTTGCTTCTGGATTTTTGCTTGCTGCTGGTAATGAAGAGTTACCTGGTGATTATATATTTTACGATGATAAGCTGGGTAAGTCTGATGTGGAAGATGATACCTATATTGTGGATGAATTGTATGATGATGAGATGTTGGATGATTATTTATCACAACCAGATAGCTCATTTCATTCAATCAATTCTGAGACTTCCATAATTAAGCACATTGAAGGGATGGGGGTTGAAGGAACTAGCCTAGTTGGTCAGGATTCTCATTCTAGCTCTGCTAAGAGAAAGAAGAATAGTATTGAGCAAGATTCAACCTCTTCAAGGCTGAAGAGGGGCATGAATTAAATCAGCTAAAGTAGTTTCATACCACCTGTATTATGAATGTTAGTTTTTGGAATGTAAGAGGGTGTAAAAGACCCTTGATCATGAAAGAAGTTATAGATTTTTGTAAATGTAATAAGACTCAGATTATGATGATGTGTGAAACCAAAGTTCCTACTTCTCCTTTGAAGAGTTGTGTTAAGAACTGTGGTTTCACACAAAGTGATTTTCTCCCTTCCATGGGGAAAGCAGGTGGTATATGGTTGTTTTGAAAAGTTAATGCAAGCAACCCCTTTAGTTTAACTGTTGTTAAGAAATATGATCGATTTATAACTTGTGATATTACTATCATGTCTTCTAATTTACATTTCCTTATTATCTTTGTGTATGCCGCTCCTAATTATATCCACAAGTATGAATTTTGGGAGGAAATTATACAATATATCAATTTTGTTTCAATCCCCTACGTAATCTTAGGATACCTTAATGAGTTAAGCTCCCATCTAGATGAATTAGGATGAGCTAAGTTTAAATTTTCAAGGTTTTTTTTTTTATGAATCTATTGTATTCTTCGGTTAATTGTGTAGAATTACCTTATGAGAGAGATTGCTATACTTGGCGAAAAAAGAGACATGGACCAAATAATATTATGGAGCGGTTAGATAAAGGAGCGGCTAGTATTGAATGGCTAAGCATGTTTCCGGCTTCAAAAAAATTTCATCATAATTTTTCTTCTTCCGATCATTGTCCGATCTCTTTAAATTTAAAAGTGATTAATGCTTTAAAAGCCCCACCGTTTAAATTTGATAAATTATGGACTACTAGAAAGGACTTCGATATATTAGTCAAGAAATCTTAGAGTACTAGATTCGATGGTTCTAATATGTTTTGTCTAACTAAAAAATGTAAGTTGTTGAAAGAAAATGCTAAAAATTGGGCCCTAACTCGTTTTGGTAATACCTTTAGACAACTAAGGTTGGTGGAAGAAAAGATCAAAATTGTTCAAAATAAACTAATAATTACAAATGATTGCCCTAATCTTATTCGTTCCCAAGATATTCTCCTCGCAAAGCAAATGAAATTACTTGAATTTCAAGATTCATACTGGAAGGTTAAAGCTAAATCTAACCATGTTAACTTGGGGGATGCTAATACTAAATATTATCATGCTTGTGCTAAGATTAGGAAAAATCGTAATCTTATCTCCTCTATTAATGATGCTTCTAATCACCCTATTACTCATCCAAAGTTAATAGAGGAATGTATTTCTAAAGCTTTTTGCTATAGATTCAAATCTAATCCTGTTTGTGAATTTGATATTCATAAGGATTTCGAGTTAATGGAATCTATAATCTCAGGAGAGGATAATAATTTCTTGTGTCGGGATATTACATTTGAGGAAGTTAAGGAGGCTGTTTTTAATCTAGCTCCAGATAAATCCCCGGGGCTAGATGGTTATCCACCTTACTTTTTCCAAAAATACTGGACGCTAGTAGAGAAATCTGTTTTTAGAGCTGTGAAAGCTTTTTTCCATTCGGGTAAAATTTTAAAAGAGATCAATCGCACATTTATAACTTTAATTCCTAAAATTGACTCGCCTTCTAATCCTAACCATTTTAGACCTATTAGTCTATGTTCTACTATTTATAAGATTATTTCAAAAATAATGGCAAATAGATTGTGTGTAGTTATGGGGAAAATTGTTCATCCGCTCCAGGGTGCTTTTGTCCCTGAAAGACTAATCTAGGATAATATTCTATTAGCACATAAAGTTTTCCATTCCTTTAGAAATAAAAAAGGTCATCAAGGATGGTTTGCTATTAAATTGGATATGGAGAAAGCTTATGATAGACTTGAATGGAATTTTATTTTTGCTACGTTTGAAAAATTAGGGTTTTGTTAGAAATGGGTTGAATGGTTGAAGCAATGCATAACTACTGTGTCTTTTTCAGTTTTAGTCAATGGGATACCGGGGGATACTTTTCTCCTATCTAGAGGAATCCGGCAAGGGGATCCTTTATCACCTTATATATATTTATTTTGTTTGCAGAGATTTTAGCCAGGCAACTCTAGAAAGCTAGCATTAGTGATTCCCAAGTCATTGGAGTTACTTTAGGTCACTCTAGGATGAAGGTTCCTTTTCTAACTTTTACTGATGATACGGTGATTTTTGCAAAAGCTTCTATAGAAAGTGGACATATTGTAACACCCCGACAATTCTCTCTTTTCTAAAATACCTTTTTAATATAAAACATAAAGAATTATCAAAGTATTATCGTCCGTGTGAAAACGTATCGGCTTATTTAGAATTTTGCAGCGGAAAATAATATAATAAACTTTATAAATAAGACTTAGTCAACAACAAAGTCAACCTCTAAAACCAACCAACAAAATCAAAGTCAAACTTAAAACCAAACCAAGAATGAAATGTATAAACTCAAAAGTACTGTAATACTACACAAGCTCTCCAAAATCCCGATCCCAATGATGCATCATCTTCAAACCTGTAGATTGACAATGCACTATTGATCCCTAGAGTCTGCTCACCAAAATGGGTCATCACAGGATCAATAAGGCATAGCCATGATCGACATACACAAACAAAGCACGTAATCAGCAAAGCTGAGTACTACATACTAAACAAGTAAACAATCCTAACATGATACTAATAAATAGTAGGCAGGAATAAGTAATAACATAATAACTTGCAGTCAACTTTTACTGAACTAAACTTTAACAACATTCTTATTACTTTAAATGGAATAGTCAATGGACCGAGTTGTCTAACTAAAACCAGCCTTCCCTTTGGAAGAAGAAATACGGGCGCGACTCCGTATTCCCATGACCGACGATATCGAGGAACCTTTCTAAATAATAAAATAGGACACGGTGATCAATTCGGCCCCAGAAAAGGCCATGGCCCGCTCACCATGTACCCCAACTCCTAATTGTCCAACACTTCAGACGTGCACCGATCTAAAGCTATTGCTATCCAATTTCACTTTACATGATTTACCAGTTATTACTTGTTATGACACACAAGCAATACAAATAATATAATCACACATTCACAACGTTATTCCTTTTTATCTTAGGATTATATAAGTGATCATACAACTTACAACCCAAGATTAATTCTTTTTTAATCCAATCCTTCTTACTTGTTGAACCTAGCCAACAATCACTTACCTTTCAAATGTATAGAAATATCAACTTACCAAATAAGGCCCACAGTCCTTATAGAGTAGTGAAAATAATAATATAAGGAAACACATGACTCAATCATGATCCATATAATAAATATATTAATTCCTCCATGTGAATTAATAGATAAAGTTCCCAACCAACATGCTTGCATCAATATTCCATACAAACATTATATAATTCTCATAGTTAAATCTCATAATCAACATGTTCGCACACAGGCATAAAACATGTAAAATCCAATTATAATAGCAATCATATATGAACTCACATAGTCCCTATACATGATACTATACAACTTTTCCTTCCTAAAATCATGATACTACATCAACAACCCATAGGTATGCACGTACCTTGTGTAAACTAACTAACAGGCCACTTTAACGATCTTAAAAGTCGCCTAGAGAGAATTCTCCGCCTGACACAATCAATAGAATTTATAATCAATACTCCAAATAAATTCCAGCAACTTTAAAATACTTTAAATCCCCTTTAAAAATATTTAAAGGTTATCATTAAAACTTCAATCACCTTGACTTCCTAGTATAGTACCACTATACTAATCAGGAAAATCCATAAAACGCCATTAATAACAACCTTTCTAAAATTCCAGCAACTTATAAATTATTAAAACTCCCTTTAAACATACTTAAACATGCTTGAATTCATAATTTAAATCAATTTCATAGTTTATAACATGCTACTATGATTTTTCGATCTCTAAAACCCTATTTTAAATATAATAATCAAATCTAAATTTTTATTCTTTCAACCCATAATTTATACAATCATAGATTCATCATTAAAACAGTAAATTAAAGCTTTTAATCCTAATTAGTACTAAAACAAATCATAAAAACATAATCTTTAATTAAAGCTTGAGGAGGAAGAAAAGTAATCAAACCAACACAAAGAAGGAAGAGGAAAAAAGGCGCTAGCTGGTTGACGTGGCAGCAGCAGGCGGCACTCACGGTGGTCGGCGGTGGTTCGAAGTGAAGGAGGAAGGTTTCTTGTTGAAGAAGAAATCGTTTCTTGGAAGAGAAGAAAGAAAAATCGAGAGGGAGAAAGAAGAGAGGGCGCCGGTTTTGAGGAGTGAGGAGAGAGAAAATAATGTGTGGGTAAAATATTGGGTTCAAGGTATTTATATGGGTGTTTCCCTTTTTGGGCTTAGGAAAAGGCAATTGAGCTTCAAATAGAGTTTAATGCTGAATAGGAATGATGATTGAGCTCCTAACATCACTAGAATTATTATTTCGGTTCCTCAAGCCCATTTAAACTCCTTTTTCAAATCCAAAAAGGTATTTCAAACATTTTAAGTACTTTCAAAGCATGACTTAATAAATATTTGACTTGAATAAATTATTAAGACAATTCCTTTAACTTTCAAATAGTCAACCTTTTGAAGAAATAAATCATTAAAATGCTAAAATATATCAAAATATAAATTTCTATATATTAAAATATATTTATAAGATTCATAAAATTACGGGGGATTACACATATAATTAAAAATAGTCTCAATAAATAATGTTCTATGTGGGGACAGTTGGTTAATTATAGCAAATCTGCTTTTCAATGTTCTCAAAATACTAATCCTTAGTTAGTGGTTGTTTTGGCTTCTATCCTCCAGATGCAAGCTACTTTCTCTTTAGGAAATTATTTCAGATGTCCTATCATTAGTGGCAAAGTAACTAATGATACTTTTTCGGACATCCAAGAAAAAGTTTCCTCTCAATTAGGAAAATGGAAGGGTAATGCTTTATCTCAAGAAGGCCGTACTGTCTTGATTCAGTCAAATTTAGCTACAAACGCTAATTATCAAATGCAGAGTTTTCCACTCCCTCCTGCTATTCACACTTCTCTTGATAAGTGTTACATGATTTTTTTTGGAATAAAAACCCTGATTCCAAATCTCCTAATTTGATAGGGTGTGATAACAGGATTTTCAAGAAACTCATTGCCCTTCAGGTACTTAGGTGTACCCATATGCTCTAAAAGGATTACTCAAGCTCAATGTGAATGTATTGTGGAGAAGATGGTAGCCAGAATCAGAGTATGGAGTACAAGGAACCTGTCCTATAGTGCCAGAACACAACTTATCAACTCAGTATACTGAGTTTGCATAGGTATTGAGCATAGGTTTTTGTGATTCCAAAAAGTGTGTTGAATGAAGCTGTCAAGGTGTGCAGATCATTTATGTGGAGCGGACAAGCTTTCACTCAGAAGCCAGGAGCAGTGGCATGGGAAGATTTATGTTGGAGTAAAAGTAGTGGAGGATTGGGATTTAGAGATGTAAGATTATGGAATGTCGCTTGCTTGGAGAAGTATGTGTGGGCTATTGCCTCTAAGCAGGATAATGTATGGATAAAATGGGTGCATTTAATTTATATTAAGGGGGAGAATTGGTGGAGTTATACACCCAAATCAGGAGGGAGTTGGTATTCGACTAGAATTTGTCAGATAAAGGAACAATTAAAAACTTATTTCACTGAAAATGAGCTTAGTTCCCTGTCTAAATACTCAATACAAGCTGTTTATGACAAGCTAAGAGGTGAAAAAGCAAGAGTGCAATGGGATAGAGTGGTTTGGAATAGACTTGCTATTCCTAAACATAGATTTATCATTTAATTAGCTATTCAGGAGAAGCTACAGACCACATCAAAACTTGCAAAAATAGGTGTGAGTCCTAATGATTTGTGTCTATTATGTCAAGGATGCACTGAAACACATGAGCATCTATTTTTTAAGTGTCCATAAAGCAAAAAATGTCTGACTGAGCTCAAGGTGTGGCTGAATATCTCTGTAAGAACTGAAAATTTACGGGATATCATTAGGTGGGTGAGAAATAGCAGGAAAACGAAATTTCAGAAGTAGGTTTTGTTTGCATGGATAGCTGCTTTGGTGTATTATGTTTGGCAAGGAAGGAACAAATGCTACTGGTCTCAATGCAGTCCAAGCATCAGATTTACAGTGAGACAGATTCAGAAGTTGGTGAAAATAAGAATAGGAACTATATTGCCACAAAATCTAGTTAGAAGAGATTACACCCGGTTTATTGCATTGTAAGTAGAGAATGTAAGTATTTGTTCACCTCATTTGTCTAACTATGGTCCAACCTAGTTGGTTTGTAGTTTGCATTGGATGGTTAGGATGTATTGAAGTTTATGTGCAATCAAATTTTAATTACTTATCAAAAAAAAAAAAAAAAAAATAGGGTGGGATAAGATTTGTCTCCCTAAAAAGGTTGGTGGGCTTGGCCTCCGCAAAGCTAAAACAAATAATATGGCTCTACAATTTAAACTACTTTGGAAAATTCTTAAATCTCCTAAGAATTTATGGGTCAAACTAGTAACGAAAAAGTATTTAAAGCAAGGTGATTTTTTTTTCTTATGCTACAAAGGCTAATGTTTCTTGGCAGTGGAGAAAATTGATGGCTTTGCATGGTGTGTTTCGGAAGGGACTGAGATGGTCTTTTGGTAATGGTGAGGCTATTTCTTTCTGGTATGATAATTGGGTTTTTTCGTTTCCTTTGGCAAGGGATTTTAGCCCTCCTCCGGAATCTGTACAATTCAAGTAAGTCATTTTATTTCGGCTTTTGGCATTTGGGATGCAGATCTTTTGTCTCATTATGTGTCTCCTACTGTTGTTAATTCTATACTCCAAATCTTTATTCCTAGTAATTCTTCCCAAGATACTCTTTTTTGGGGTCTGTCTTCAGACGGTGAGTATTCAGTTAAGTCAAGAGTGGCGCTAATTCAAGGTGTTGACTTAAGCTCGAAGATAGATTATAATTTTGGTTGGATTTGGAATCTCAAAGTCCCTCCTAAAATTAATTTCTTTTTATGGAAAATTTGTAATGACGGTCTGCCAACTAAGAAAAGGTTAGAAGTGAGTCATGTTTTTCTTCCTTTAGAGTGTGTTTTAGTAATCATCATTCTGAAGACTCCTCTCATCTTTTTTATTCTTTCCCTTTTTTTGTGGATGTTTTGAGTTTATTGGTTGAGGCCAAAATTAGTACTCCCTTTCCTAAGTGGAATATTGGGGTAAACTCTTTTTAAAAATTTCTTATTTGAAATTAGAAAAACTTGTTCTTCTTCTCATTTAGAAATTTTTGCTATTAGTTGGTGGTTTGTCTGGTTTGTTAGGAATAGTATCATTTTTAGGAATGAATCTAGTACTCCGAGAAAGGTTAGTGAAATGATCAAAGTGTATATTAAAAATTTGGGGGGGAGTGGTTTGGATTTGAGTAAGTCCGTTAGTGTGGTCAAGGGCCTTCAAATTTCAAAATAGAAACCAGAGGTTGAAGGCCTTTTGGACTTCGCCTCCTGTTGGGTTTTTCAAATTAAATTTTGATTGTTCAAAGCTAAATGATGGCAGTACTTCTTTTGGTTTTGTTATTAGAAATAGTGTAGGTGATGTTTGTCATAGTGGTGCCAAATACCTTGATCCAATGTTTTCTATTCTTGTGGCTGAAACTTGGGGTCTCCCGGAAGGTATTAGGGGGGCTCTTCTTTGGGTATTGAAAAGATCTATATTGAAGGGGATACTCTCTCAGTTGTTCAATCCATCAAAAAATTTTGGAAAATTCCTTGGACTATTAACGGTTTAATTAGTGATGCAAATGAAGAGCTTAAGAAGTTTAAGGAAGTGCACATTGAGCATGTGGTTCGGGAAACGAACAGTGCAGCAGATTGGATGGCTCGTCGAGGACATATGGCGAAATCGTTGTCATATTGGTTTGAGTCTCCCGATATTTCTTCTTCTGTAATCATCCATAAGGATGCTTTAGAGTGACCTTCCTCTTGGGTTCCCCCTAGTTTTTCTTTCCTCTTAAAAAAAAAACTATTTTTTGAGTACTATTTTTAGAGTTAGTCTTGCGTGGATGTGGACCAAAACCACTTATTTAACATAGTGATCCTTTTTTTCATATAGTAACCTTTTCAAAATCTAAGTTACAGTTACTATCTACCATAGTGACTGCTTTTTTTACGGTTTTTTCACCATATACCCTTGATATTTTTTTTTTTTTTGCACCGTATACCCTTTCGACTTTCTAAATTCACCATATACCCTCGACGTTTTAAAAAATTTAATAGCTAACACAAACATGAAAAACATCCGAATGATACATTAAGAAAGTAGAGGGTAAAAATTTAATAGACGCAGGATAGAAAGAATAGAGAAAAAAAATATGAGTGTAAGCCACAATTTCAACTTATAATTAGCACATAAACACTAACTCATATAGAATAGAAGATGGGAAAGCCAAAAAGAAGATCATAATGATGGTATCATGAATAAAATAAATTAAATATAAAACTAACCTCTACTAATAATCGAAAATACTGTATAAGAGAAAAAATATCTTCATCAATCATGACCATATCAAGACTTATCAAACTTCCTCCTTTTTATGATCTGCGACCTTAAATAGTCTAGAAACTCGAACCTTGATTTCCCATTAGTTTTAGTAGAATTAAGTTCATTGAGAAAAGAATAAGATCTGACATATAGATATATGAAAAAGAAAAACATAAATAATTATTTATACAATAAATATTCTAGGAATAAAATAATTAGTCAATTGCATAATACATCTGCAATGTCGTTGACAAACTTTCATTTGATTCTTCATGTGATGACCTCATCATGGTATGCTATAGGTTCGAAACTATAGGTATGTATTTTTTATCTTTATATAACTCGATTTTGAAAAGTATGATTTTGAAAGACATAATTGCTATTGTTACATATAATACGCTATTTTTATAGTTAATTTTATATGTATTTAAAATAAATAATAAATAATACGTTATTGTTCATCTAAATAAATGTATTTTCATAAGTTGTAAAACTATATTGTATATGAAACTTATTTCGAAACATATTTCGAGCACTCGCCGATGTAAAATAAAATAAAATATAATAGCGAATTATGTAGCAAAAGTTATATTCAATTTACATAGTTAAATAATTTAGGTTATTTATTCAAAATCAGAGTGTAATCTTCACTTATTAAAAACACCTTATATTTATTTATATCTATGTTAAACACTATTTTTTTTAAAAAAAATTAAAAATTAAAACGAATGACATGTCATGCTTAGGTGGAGCAATCTATAATATTCTAAGGTTGTTATTTTACAATCATACTCTAATTTTTTCATCAGCCAAAACGCTAATGTATATATATATATATATATATATATGTAACTTTATCGCTATAGATTTTAAATTTTGTTGTAACAACAAAATTTCCTTAATAAATTTTGTTGGAATACTAAATTGTTTTGGTTCAGTTGAGTAAGGCTGGTGTTTGGATCCTCTAGAGTTCTAAAAGAACTCTACAATGTAGAGTTTGAGCAATATCAACCATTGAATAAAAAATCAATAGCTCATATATCATCTTTGCAAAACCCCCTCTATTTTTTCTCATCAAAATCCACCCCCTTATTTCCCCCCTTTCACCAATACACGCCCTTGATTTTAAAAATATGGTTCATATACAACTCTACCTTGTAGAATTTTATTAAAACTCTAGAGGATCCGGACTCATAAGAGTGATGTTTTGAAAGATAATATGTTTAACCTTGTAAATTGGACCTATGATAAAATGCTATAGTCACATACAATATACTATAGTTATAACTATTATTTTATTTATCTAAAAGAAAGACTAAATAATGCCTTACCATTCATCTCGTTAAATATATTTTCATGAGTTGTAAAACTATATTGTAAATGGATCTTATTTTGAAGTATATTTCAAGCACTCTCGAATGGTAAAAAATTATAATGTTTTGAATCAGATAGCAAAAGTTATATTCAATTTACATAATATAATAATTTAGGTTGTTTATTCAAAACGAAACTCTAATTTCTCGTTATCCAAAACTCCTTTTATGTATTTAAATATAGGTAGAACTCTATTTTTTAAAATATTTAAAATAAAAATTAATGACATGACAATCTTACGTGGCACTCTCTATTTCATAAGTTGTAGAACTATATTGTAAATGGATCTTATTTCGGAGGATATTTCGAGCACTATCCAATGGAACAAAAATTAAAATATTCCGAATTACGTAGCAAAAGTTATACACAATTTACATAATATAATAATTTAGGTTGTTCATGCAAAACCAAACTCTAATTTTAGCTTATCTAGAACTCCTTATGTGTATTTAAATCTATGTAGAACTCTTTTTATGTAAAAGATAAAAATAAAAATTTGATGACATGTCAATCCTACATGGCGCGCTCTATGGCCTCGAAATCTTGAGGAGCTCTCTATGCTCCCGAAAAGTTTCTCCTTTATTTATATATACTAGGTTTGAAGCCCGTGCCTTGCACGGGTTGTTGTTTATTTTATTTTATTGCAATTTTTTTGTTAAATTTTTTGTTGATTTTGTGTTGTTGGAAAATGAGATTTTTCAAGATCATTGTATTTACATACTTCCTCCGTTCTTTTTCTATTACAACAATTACCACTTTAGTTAGTTTCACCTTTTGGAACCATTCCACTTTTGGTAAAAAAAGAAACTACAGTTGACAATATTACCTTTACTTTATGTTAATAAAACCATCATTAATTACTTGAATTGCCTTATAAAGTTGTGTTTACTTTAATAAGGATTTATTTGTCCCCTACTCTAATTAACTAAAGAGGTACCTCTATGCTAGACTACCCATTTTTTCTTTACTTAAAAACCATGTCCAAACCAATTAAATGGTATCCCAATAACAGGTATGACTAATAATAGCTAATACAGTTTTAACATGAATAATTCCCTAATGATACTTTAAGAAAGTAGAGGGTAATAATTTAATTGATGCAGGACAGAAAGAATACTTTCTTAAAAATTAATAAGAATGACATGGCATGCTTAGGTGGAGCTCTTTATAATATTCTAAGGATGTTTTATTTAAAGCAAACTCTAATTTTTACATAATCCAAAACTCTAATATGTAACTTTATCGCTATAGATTTTAGTTAATAAATTTTATTGCAATACTATATTGTTTTAGTTTAGTTGAGTAAGGTTGAGATTTTGAAAGATAATATGTTTAATCCTGTTAATTGAACCTATAATCAAATGTTATAACCACATATAATACACTATACTTAATACTTATAGCCATTATAATATTTATCTTTAAAAAAAAGACTAAATAATGTCCTACAATGCATCTAACTTAATATATTTTCATGAGTTGTAACACTATATTGTAAGTAGGTCATATTTTGAAGCATATTTCAAACACTCTCCAATGGTAAAAAAATTATAATGTTTTGAATTAGGTAGCAAAAGTTAAATTCAATTTACATAATATAATAATTTAGGTTGTTTATTCAAAACGCAACTCTAATTTCCCCCTGTCCAAAACTCTTTTATGTATTTAAATATATGTAGAATTCTATTTTTTTCAAATATTTAAAATAAAAGCTAATGACATGACAATCTTAAGTGGCACTATCTATTTCATAAATTGTAGAACTATATTGTAAATGAATCTTATTTCAAAGCATATTTCGAGCACTATCTAATGGTATAAAAATTATAATATTCTGAATAAGGTAGCAAAAGTTATACACAATTTACATAATACAATAATTTAGGTTGTTCATTCAAAACGAAACTCTAAGTTCTGCTTATCCAAGACTCCTTATATGTATTTAAATCTATGTAGAACTCTATTTTTAGAAAAAATATAAAAATAAAAATTGATGACATGACAATCCTACACGGCACTTTATATTTCATAAGTTGTACAACTATATTATAAATGGATCTTATTTCGAAGCATATTTTGAGCACTCTCCAATGGTACAAAAATTATAATATTCCGAACTACGTAGCAAAAGTTATACATAAATTTCATGATATAATAATTTTGGTTGTTGATTCAAATCCAAACTCTGATTTTCGCTTATCCAATCTCCTTATATGTATTTAAATCATCTAGAACTCTATTTTTGTAAAAAATAAAAATATAAATTAATGACGTGACAATCCTATGTGGCGCGCTCTATGAGCTCGAAATCTTGAGAAGCTCCCTATGCTCCCGAAAAGTTCATCCTTTATATATATACTAGTATTGGGACCCGAGCAAATGCCCGGGCTTTTTCGTGAAGAAGAGGTAGAGTTTTGAAATATTTAAGTTTTTCATTGTGAACCCAACTCTATTTATTCTTATCCTAAACTCTATTTGTATTTTAATCATTTAAGAACTCTATTTATATATTAAAAAAATGACATGGCACTTTATGAGCGCGACAAATGACGTCCACCAATGAGGACTGCAAATGTCGCTGCCTCGTGATCTGGCTTTTGCCAAATGTTGAATCCCTAATTCCAATTGCATTAGGTTAATTGAATCACTAATTCCAATTGCAGCAGGTTAATTGAATCGCTAATTTCAATTGCAGTAGGTTACTTTAATACGTTAGTATATAGTCAATGTTTCCTTTTATAGGTTACTTTAATATAAAATTTTAAATATAACATAAATGGAATTTATTTTAAAGAGATTTTTAAACACTTTCCAATGGTACAAAAATTATAATTTTACGAACTATATATTAAAAGTTATAATCAATTTACTATATTTAAGTTTTTCATTGTGAACCCAACCCTATTTATTCTTATCCTAAACTCTATTTGTATGTTAATCAATTACGAACTCTATTTATATTCAAAAAAAAAAATGACATGACACTTTATGAGCTCGATTGTTTGCAAGACTTTTAAATATTCTTATTCTAACATGAATAGGTTTTGAACAAACCCTAATTCTAATTGAATCCCTAATTCCAATTACCTTAGGTTAATTGAATCGCTAATTCCAATTGCAGTAGGTTAATTGAATCGCTAATTCCAATTGCAGTGGAGGTTACTTTTTAATACGTTAGTATATAGTCAATGTTTCTTTTTGTAGGTTACTTTAATATAAAATTTTAAATATAGTATAAATGGATCTTATTTTAAAGAGCTTTTAAAACACTTTCCAATGGTACAAAAATTATAATTTTACGAATTATATATTAAAAGTTATAATCAATTGAATATATTTAAGTTTTTCATTATGAGCCAAACTCTATTTATTCTTATCCTAAACTCTATTTAAATTTTAAACAATTAAGAACTCTATTTATATTAAAAAAAATGACATGACACTTTATAAGCGCGACAAATGGCGTCCACCAATGAGGACACCAAATGTCGCGCCGCGATCCTCGTGAAACGTCTGGCTTTTGCCAAATGTCGCCGCTTCGTGATATGACTTTTGTACTCTACTTTATATATTAGTTATATGATATGATATGATATGATATGATATGATATTGATTGATTGATTGATTAGCATTAGGTCCACACTAATTTAGTGTGGATTAAGTCCATATAAGTTTTAACTTTTTTTTTTGTCCATTCTTTTTCTATTTTCAGGTTTTATTAACCGAACCCATAATCCGCCCTGCTACAATACTGTCCCAATTGAACCTGTCACACACAATTTCGGATTTCCGCGAGAAATAAATTTCTAAGCAAATCAAACTTTTCCGACGACATGAACTAGGATCTTCCTCAAACTTGAAGATTTAATAGGGTTAAAATTTAGTACTCGAAACTCGGAACTTTCACAATTTTCAGTGAGAATTCAGAATTGGAGTAAACGAGAAATACTCTCGATCTTTTTTTTTTTTTTACTCAGATTTTGGGGTTCTGGCGGTCATCAATTCCTTCGTTTTCTTCGTCCTCGTTAATGTAAGTTTCTTTCTTGTTCTTTTTAGAATTTCATATCAATTTAGTTGTATTTTTAGGGTTTTAGAGTGTTAAATTTAGTCAATACTCGAGAATTTTTTTTATTAAGTTCGATTATAACTTAGTTTAACTGAGTCGATCTTTTTTTTAATGTACAATGAAACTTTGTGTTATGCAATTGGTTTATTTTCCTAATTATGATTAATGTTTGATTATGTGTTGTTATGAGGAGATTTAGTGAGGAATAGTATATGATTATGGTGTTCACTAGTTGCAGGTTTCGTTTTGGTTGAAAGCAGATAATTAAATTGTTAGAATGGACGTTTTACGTTCTGCTGTCGGCAATGTTGATGATCATGTGGGGATTCCTGATGATTTGCGGTGTAAGAGGTCGGATGGTAAACAATGGAGATGTACAGCCATGTCTATGCCTGATAA
The DNA here is from genome assembly GCA_947646795.1 of Beta lomatogona. Lineage (NCBI taxonomy): Eukaryota > Viridiplantae > Streptophyta > Magnoliopsida > Caryophyllales > Amaranthaceae > Beta > Beta lomatogona. Next base: position 145,989 of record CANSNZ010001007.1, on the reverse strand, counting down.
AACCGTGTGTGAGAAGCACTACATTCAGGCGAAGAAGAGGGCAGCGAACTCTGCTTTACGAGCTAGTTTGAAGAAAGCAAAGAGGAAGCCTATGGGTGAAAGTCCAGTTTATTTGGAGAGCAAGAGTGATGACAAGGATATGCCTTCTATGGATGTAGAGGTTCAGGATTTTCCTGTTGCAGGTTTCGCAAAAAGGCCTAAGGATCGGGTTGTGAACAATCAACTTCTCGGTTCTCCTGAATCTCCATCACTTAAAAGTTTGTCTATGCTGAATCCGTTGAATCCAGAGGATGATATGCAGACAGACTTGGATCCTTATGATGAAGGTCGCAGGTCTTACATAGCATCGCCTCCTTATGCCTTAGAATCCTCAAGGAACATGTCACAGAAGAGTACTGATAATGGTGCCATGGCTACGAGTGAGGTACAAGCCAGTGTTCCTATCTACTCCTTTGCCTTTTTTCTTGCTTGTGCTATAAGATCAACAGGCTAAATAAGTAGTATATAAGAAATTTGGGGTCCTAAGTCCTAATAATATCTTGCACTTTAAATTATCACCCTACTGTAGATGGGAGGATTCTCTTACGCTAATCTTCTCTTATCTCTATAAGGCCTTGTTATAGTAACCAATAATTAGTTCTTTGACTTGAGCTTCTTATATCTCAAAACGCCCTTTTTAGAGAGAGCTAGGACTTGAATCTTCCATGAAGTCTACTGGCACGCTGTATTTATTAGTCAGTTGAGCTGTTGCTAATGCTTAGTGTAGTCTTGCTCATAGGTTTCCAATTAAATGGAACAACCGTTGTTTGCTATATAGCACAAGTACTTCTTCTAGGTCACGTACTCGTATCCGTACCTGATATGTAGATATCGTACCCATTCCTTAAATTTTGAAATCTCGGCGTTTTCCGCCCCTGTACCTGAATTCGAACCCGTACCCATATCCGTCTCCGTGCAACCTGGGTTGTTTGAGCCGAGGAAATTGTAGGAACATATAGATGCATATATAGCGGAATTTCAGGAAACAATTTCCTAACATCTATCATAGGATCACAAACATAAACAAACACATGAATCAATCAATAAGAATTAGATGTACAACCTTTGTAGCGTGATTTCCCTGTTGTATGCAAGCTTCGAAGATTTGAAAGCCCCAATTGTTGCTCCTCTAATCAGTCCACGAATACCAGTTGAACACCAACTTCTGTTAGAACGGAAGAGAATTATCTTGTTTTTAGGTGGTATAGCGTCGGTCACTAGAGGAGGTATTTAGGGTTTCTCAAGCTCTCTCTTTTGTGAAAAGAAATTGCTTAATGAAGTGATTGCCTAAACCTTAATATTATATCTTATATATAATAGAAGAATCCTAGGCAAGTTAGGAGAACTAATTCTCTTACTATTCCCCTTATGGCCGGCCAACCCAATCCTAATTGACTTGGGTTGCTTTGTCCAACTTGTGCTACAATGTGTGACCTTATAGGATTAATATATTTTAGTTGTAGGCCAAATCAATATTATCCTCCTAATCATATTTATTCTCTAGCAAGAAAATACGATTACTAAAATAATTAACTTTATTTCTTCATAGTTTAATTCCTATTTATATTTAGTAATTGTTTGGATTTCTGAGGACATATTCCTTCAGAAATGACCTATTGGTGATACTCTCCCTATTGGATAAATGTGAATGGTATTCTTTTGCTTAAGATTAAATTATAATCATTGGATAATTATGACACAATATGGTTGTATCGATAATATTTGGGGAATCTCCTTTTTGCGCCTTCCCTATAAAGGTTTTTATAATTTGGGGTGTGTGTGTATGTGTGAGAGAGAGAGAGAGAGAGAGAGAGTGTTTGTGCGTGTGTGTGCGCTTCAATAAGTTCTATGTTGCTTTATAGGTTCATTCTGATGCGAGCTCTGATTCTTCTGATGAGACTGGTGGACTAACTTGCCATCAGTGCCGAAGGGCCAACAAAGTCTCAGTTGTTTGGTGCCTTAAATGTGATAGAAGAGGGTATTGTGGTAGCTGCATCAGTACATGGTGAGATCAGCGTGTATACACTATTAATTTTGTAGCCTATGATGGTAGTGGTGCATGACCAGCTATTCTTGTGTTAGGTATACAAACATCCCTTTGGAAGAGATCCGAAGACTTTGCCCTGCATGTCGTGGCATTTGTAATTGTAAGGTGTGCTCGAGGGTGGATAATTTGATAAAGGTAAAATCTCAGTCATTTACCGTCGATGATGTTGCTCTGTATCAGTTTTTACCTGTAAAAATTAGTTGTAATAACATCTCTCATTTACTTAACGGCAAAGACTATTATTTCTTCGTTGTTGCAGGGAAAGATCAGGGAGATACCTGTGCTGGATAAGCTGCAATACCTTTATTGCTTGCTATCTTCAGTGCTTCCTGTGGTTAAGCAGATCCACCAGCAACAATGTGCTGAAGTGGAATTAGAGAAGAAGCTTCGTGGTAAGAAGCTTGAAGATTCTTGTCTTTTCGTCGTAATTATGACAATTGTGCTTGCATAAGTGTGTGCTGTCTATTTTAATAATTTATGCATTCTTCAGGAGTTGACGTAGATCTTGAGAGGACAAAATTGAATGCCGATGAGCAGATGTGCTGGTACTCATGACATATTTGTGTACTCGGTTTAATTTTTCACAATAAATGATCACGCATTTATCAAGAATCTCACGTCTTTTTTAATTCCATTGTGCATATATTCTCAATTAATCAGTTTATACTTTTTTTTTTCTTCTGAAATAGTATACATGAGTAACTGAAAGTGTTCTCTGTCAGTGATTGCTGCAGAGTTCCAATTGTTGATTATCATCGGCACTGCTCAAGCTGTTCATATGATCTCTGCCTCAGTTGCTGTCAAGATCTTCGTGGTGCAACGTTGGCTGAAGCAAAAGAGGATGTAGTGGGTGATCATAGCTCTGAAAAAAATCAGTTTGGAGAAAATCTGAAAGAGCAAGCTCCACCAAACCATAGGCTTTTGATAAGTGTCTTGTTTCCTGGCTGGACAGCAAGTAAAGATGGTAGTGTACCTTGCCTTCCCAGGGAACATGGTGGCTGTGGTTGCTCTTATTTAACTCTTCGGCGAATTTTCAAGATGAATTGGGTTGCTAGACTGGTAAAAAATTTAGAGGAAATGGTTGGTGGTTGCAAGGTTAAATCTATATTTTCTTCAGACACACGATCACTTAAATCTAGCTTCTGTAAATGTGCATCACGCAAGGACAGTGATGATAATTTCTTGTATTGTCCATCAGCTCAAGACATTAAGCATGATGGGGTTGTTTACTTCAGAAAACATTGGGCAAAGGGTGAACCTGTCCTTGTCAAGCAGGTATGTGATGATTCGTCAAGTACAAGTTGGGACCCCATGGTTATATGGAGAGAAATTTGTGAATCTACTGATGAGAGGATGAATGATGCTGGTAGAATGGTGAAAGCTGTTGACTGTCTAGTTGGGTCTGAGGTATGCTTTACACACTTTAATTGGCTTTTGCAGGAGTATTTGATTAGCCATTTAACCTGACTTCATTCAGAAATTTTTCTTAGTATATATAGACCAATTGAAATGCAACATATATCATTATGATAAATCAAATTAAAAGCTATGATTGAGTAGCACCATATGCTGTAACTGCGTGGTTGTGATGATCCTGCGAGTTAGGTACATCTTACCAAACTTAGGTTGAAAAACATGTTGTGGCGCTTTAGTGCCATCATCAACCAGAAATTTTGAAGTATCTTAAGTGTTTTTTCTTCTTTAGTGCAATTGTTAATTCATTGATTTGTATATTTTAGTCAATATCAAATAATCTTTTTAAGTTTTTTATATCCAATAGATTACTATAAGAGATCAAGATATACTTCAAACTAAAGTTTGTTAATATTACCATTTATCACCATCTATTATTGCCTACCGAACGGGCTGTGGAGGAATGCGGTGGCTCAATTAGAAATTCTATTCATTGGAAGAGATTGTATGATTTCTAATATAGTGGGAGTTTTAATAACTTTAGGTGATACAAAAATTATATAGCAGTTTTAGCTGCAGAATAATATTTTTCTAAAGGTGCAGAAGATTTTGGGGGTCCTGTCAATGGCTAGCTTGTGGTTTTTGTGGCTGGAAGGGAGAGAGAGGGTTTTGGGTGTTCATATTCCATTGAGCTGTATAGGGTTGTCTACTTGGTCACTTCTTATCTTATGACTTCGAGGTCCTTTTTAGTTTTTCTAAATATAGTTTTTTGTATTGATCTTTTATATCTGAGAAAACTACCTTACATGCGAAAAACTATCTTATAAAAAAATGCTGTAGAAAATTACTTTTTAAAGCAAAAATGTTGTACGAAGCTACCCTTGGCCGGATTCCGACCATTGACCACCTTTTTCGGCATTGGCCTTTTCTCTTCCCTTTGTTTTTCACTTAATATTTATCGAAATTTGCCAAACTACCACACCTTAATACCAATTATTAAAGGAAATTGAATATTTTGGGTGAAATTGGAGGGAAAAGGAAGGGAAAAAAAGCAAAAAGAGGGACAGGTCTAACGCTGGAAATGGTGGTAACTGGTAAATGGCGGTCAATGGCCAAAATCCAGCCAATGGTAGCTTTCAGCAACATTTATGTTATGAGAGGTAGTTTTTACAACAATTTTTTTATAAGGTAGTTTCTCAAAACATGTTTTTATAAGGTAATTTTTTAACAAAATTTCCTATATCTGAAACGCAACATGATTTTTTGGTTTTGTTTCCCCCTACCCTTTTTACTTTTGCTGGAGAATTTCTGATGTTCTTCATTTTTTAATTGATGAATGATCTTCGTGTAAGACTAACAACACTGTGATTGGTCTAATTTTGACCGTACTTGTGTCACGTGATGTTAGGTTGATGTAGAACTCGGGCAATTCATGAAAGGATACTCAGAGGGACGCCTCCATGAAAATGGTTGGCCACAAATGTTGAAGTTGAAGGATTGGCCGTCACCAAGTGCATCTGAAGAGTTCTTTTTGTACCAAAGACCTGAATTTATTAGTAAAGTGCCATTTCTTGAATTTATTCATTCCAAGTGGGGGCTTCTGAATGTTGCTGCAAAATTGCCTCATTATTCCCTGCAAAATGACGTTGGACCAAAGATATTCATCTCATATGGACTGTCTGAAGAGTTAGGTAGAGGTGACTCAGTGACCAATCTCCATATGAACATGCGTGATATGGTGAGTTTTTCTTACTCTGTTATCTCTTTATGTTCTCCTGGACATTTGACATGCAACCTGTAAATTCAACGTCCCAATTGCATGAGGTTGAGGGGTGATCTTGCATTGTTTTAGATGTAAAACTATCGAACTAAACCAGGAAAAGTTGCGGTGTCTATGGTTCTCTATTGTTCTACTTTAGGATTGTTTTCTTTTATAGTAAGTTAGACACCTATGAATAATTTTTGGCCGAAGTGAGATTTATGGATCCGTTCTCATGCTCATAAATGCTTCATGTATGATCGAGATAGGAATATTCAACACTCATGTGTCCACTTTTGATACAAACAGCTTATATGCCGTGCTTGGTAGTCAATGGACTGTGCTTAGGCAGGTATGAATACTTATGATATTCGTGCTAAAACCAAATTTCAGCTTTGGGTGTCTAAATATGGATTTGCATTTGGGGTATTGCCTTAAATTTGCTACAGCAATCCTCTTATATATGAAAAGTTGCAATGGGAGTTTGGAAACTATTTTATGTAGTCGTCAAGCTTTGCATTTACTTGATCTTGTTTTCAGAAAAGTCGAAAATTAGCAACAATCTAGGTGGCCACCTGATTTTTTGGTAGTTACTGATATTTCTGATTTTTTTTTATCGTGTGGAATTAAACCACCATTGAATTTCCATTTTTAGAAAACCATGTGTTGCTTGGATATGCGACATATGTCATATAGCCTTATGTTAGTGCATTGACGATACCACAGACACACAAGGAAAGAAGGGAGTCGAGCTGAACAGTGGTAATTAGATATCAGGTCTTGTCTGAATTTGAAACCAATTGATTTGATGCTTGTAGAAGTGTGTTTTCCTTTCTTAAATCTTTTCCCAGATTTCGGAGATGCTTAATTGAAGCAGAGAGAGCGTTGTGCTTGTTGTGGTAAATTATAGATCATGAAGATGATGGGAAAAAGAACCAGATGAGTAAATGAGAGTTTCTGTGTGTTTGTTTCGTCTTAAAAGTCTACATCTTCTACCTAAATTCCTTTAGTGTGATTTTTTTTTTTTTTTAACCATATGACAAAATTATATCCTAGAGCTACCCAGATTAGGTTCACCCCAACAAAAAAAGTGTAGTTGTTGCTACTGCACTGCCTAATTAACTTCACAGCTTCCTTCCCTTGAGCAGTGGAATCGCATACCAAAGTCTTAAATCCTTGATTTATACAGCAGAATTTTTACCTGCCTATGGAGGTTGTTGTCTTTTGCTGGGAAGTAAAGGAATCTTGGTATGAATTCCTCTTGGATGACTTTACCCTTACTTCAGTACTATGGCATTGTGATCACACCTTAGTTTTAAAAAGCGCGCCCAAGGCGCCTAGGCGCTAGGCGACCTCAGGCGCACAAAAAATCGCCTTAGAAGTCCTAGGCGAGGCGACCAACGATGGGCGCAGGCAAGCGCGCGCCTCAGGCCGCTTTTCCGGGAGGCGCTAGCCGCCTCTGTCGCTTTAAGGCTAGATGCGCGAGAAGGAAGAAGATCTGAGCTAAAAACCCTTAAAAAAGCGAAATTTCACAAAATTAAAACTTACCCAAGATTCTAAACTCCAATTCGAACATAAGCCCTCAAATAATTGCATAAAATTGCTTAAATTTCATCCTGAAATCAAAACCCTAATCTGAAAAAAAACCCTAATTTTAGAATCTCATAAATAAATGTATTTTTGTGGGCAAAAGCTCGCCAACTCTCGCAGAGATTGCCGGCAAGCAATCTCCGGTGGTCTTCGCCGGTCATGCAACACCCGGTGGTCGTCGTCGGTCTTCTCTTTCTATTCCTCTTTAATGTCGAAGTGGAAGTATCGATCCTTCTGTCAATTTTTCCTTCTTTCCTTTCTTTGTTTTCTATTTAATTTATTCTACAGCCTTTTGCTTTATTGCCAGCTTGCAACAGTACTACAGTAGTCACTAATCACGTGTCTCTTACAAAAAAGAAAGAAGAAGCTGTGGTCAGCGGTCACATGTTCTTTTGCTTTCTTTGTTTCTAATATATTTTCTTTTTCTCTGTGTGTGTGTATCTTTCCTTCTCTCTTTTTCTGCTTCTGTTCTTTTTAGCCTCTAGTCAGAATTCTTTTTTCGAAAAATACAGTTAATTTTTTAATTACAGTTGCTGGTAACAGGTAGATTAATTTCATGGATAAACCTAAAAAGAAGGAAATCATTAAAACCACATTAGTTAATTTTACAAAAAGTAGCAGCAGCTTATAGTTTAAATTACAACAGCTTATATAATATTTTTATTATTTTTATGTTGTTTTGAGTATAAACTATGTTCTACAATTGACAATTAAGGATTTTAGCACCAAAGGTGCGCCTCACATACGGGATGTGTGCGCCTTCACCTTGCGCCTTGCGCCTTTTAAAACTAAGGATCACACAATCGCTCTTAAATGAATTTGATTCGACGGCGCACCAATGAAACTCTTCCAAGCTGATAAGTTCAAAAATGTTGTTGAAAGTTGAGATTGCTGAGTTCAGGGCTGCCCTTTCTTCTTCCTCTCTGTCAACTTTTGTGCTTAAGATTTTTTCTCAATTTGTTGGTGGTCATGTTTCTTGAATCTGCTTGTAGGTATACCTTTTGGTGCATTCTTGTGAAATGAAAGCTAAAGGATGGCAGCAGGCAAACATTGACAATATACAGAAACCTTGTGGGGAAACTATGGTGCAGGACTCTTCTGGATATCCATGCAGGGACTTGAATGAGAAAGTTCCACCTAGTTTTCCCTTTGATGAAAATGAGAGAAGTAATGTTAATAGGAGTAAGCTAGACATAAATCTAGATGAGCAAATAGAGGATGCTGAACGCCAGACAATTGACCTTGAACATGGGCAAATGGAAGGCGGAGTAAGTTCCTCCAGCACACATCCTGGGGCTATCTGGGATGTCTTTCGACGGGAGGATATTCCAAAGTTAACTGAGTATCTAAAAGCCCATTGGATGGAATTTGGAAAGTCTGATACGGTATACAATGATCATTTGAGAATTACACAGCTATAAATTAAGTTCGTTCTTTTTCTGCCGACACTTTTTTCTGATAGTAATTTGTAAAAATTGCAGGTCATAAGCCCTCTTTATGGTGAAGCAGTGTATCTGAATGGTCGCCATAAGCGAAAACTGAAGGAGGAATTTGGTAAGGCTGCTTGTTCATTCAGGAATTTTGTGATTGTAGGTTGTGTTCTGACCTTCAACTTAAATTATTGTTGAAAATAACTGTGAAGGCATTGTATAATTTATGTTTCCCATCCAGTAGGCTGTCATTGCCCCCATTACTTCCATCTTACGTTTTTGCTTCCATTGGCCACTTTCCATACTTTAGATTTATGGTTTTGAGATATGCTTTGGCCTGAAAAAATTCATCCATGCAGGAAAATATAGCTGGTATGCTAATCAGGGATAGTTAGTGATAGAACCAAATGGCTCTGAAGTTTAAACCTGTAAATGATAGGATCTTCCGGGATTTAGTGTCCAGTTAAGATTATTTGTGGGATCAGGCTGTGCTCTTTTAGCTTTTTTCGGGCTTATGTTAATTGGGTTTTCCGTTTTCTTGAGCTTTCCCCTACCTAATGCAACACAACTAGAGCTGTTTTTAATGTTTCCACTTGATTTTGGTGACTTGTGGTCTCCTCATTTTTTTTTTACCTCTATTAAGTATGATCTGGTTATCTAAATTTTACTGTAGATAGTGCAAATGTTTAGATTATTGAACTCTTAAGGTTTTAATTGATAATCAAATGATTAAATCTTATTTTAACTTGGTCTAGTTCATTAATAATTGTGTTGAAGTCGAGAAAGTTAGTATTAGTCTCATGCTCTTTCATTATCCTATCTTTTGCTGCAACTCTCAAATGTCATACCTTATATACTTGACTAGTTTTAAACCCTTGCATTACACAAGGGAAATCATTAAAAAATTACACACACACTATTGTTATGATATTATGCTCCTATTCCTACTATATTATTCTTGTAATAGTATGTTCTATTCTTGTTATATATTTCTCACTGTTACTTGCTCCAATGCACACAGTTAAGAATTAATAATAATAATAATACATTTTTTCATCTAAAAATGTATACATTTGTGTAGGATGTATAATTAGATGATAAATGGAGCTTATTTTAAAGTATTATTGAGCACTCTTTGATTGTATAAATATTATACCAACTAATATTTTGAATTATGTAAAGAAACTTATACTATAATGTAATATTCTAAAGTTGTTCATTCAAAGTTAACCTACAATATTCTCTTATCAAATACTCTATATATGTATTTTTTAATCTGTATTAATTTATATTTCTTTTACAACTTATTCTAAAAATTGTGACATGACATGTTTGAGTGGTGCGCTCTATGCTCCTGAAAAGATTCTCCTTCAATTTGTTTTGAGATGAAAAACATTCTCGTTTATATTCATATATTGATGATTAATTATCTCTTTGATTTGTACCTTTAATTTGCTCCTGTTGAATCTGTCTCTCTGCTCTTCTCTCGATTTCTGTTGCTTTTGAAGTTCCCTATTCAGTTGGAGACATGTGTGCGGGGTCTCAGGGTTTACTGCTCCTGGTTTGGCCATCTAACATCTTCAGGGTGTTATCTAGCCATTATAAACTTTCTGTAGCGTAACATTGTTTTGTGATATTCAGACCATGTTTCTAGGGTGCCTTACCCAGATCCTTTACTTTTTTGGAATGCTTGTCAGGTTTTGAACAAAATAATATGGTTGCAATAACATTTTCTTTTGTATAGGGGTTGAACCATGGTCATTTGAACAGTACTTAGGTCAAGCTGTGTTTGTCCCAGCTGGATGTCCATTCCAAGTGAGGAATCTACAGGTGAGTTTATTTGAATACTTTGGTTCTTGCGGTTTATATTCAGACCTAATAAGCTGCTATCTTAATCATGCTGGTTCTCGCGTTAATGTTTATGTTTGATATTTGTATCTTACTCGTCTTTAGCCAATGTTTTCAGTAATGATTTCTTTGTCGATGACGATGTTTAAAGTATTAATATTTAATAGCGTGCTTGTGCAGTTGTGCTGTTATAGAATATATTTTAACTTGTCTGCATTTTCATCGATCGTTTTGTCAAAGCCTGTAGACACTTGTATCATGCCTATGCCTGTTTGTGTGTGAATAACTAGGCTTATTCCTTAAGTTATGTCTGAGGTGAGCCGTGAGCTATAAATTGTAGAATTAAATTTCATTAACCGCGTATCATGTTGGCTTGTCATGCTCATAAGAGATAGTATAGTACAAATTATCAATTGTGATACTAAGTTTAGGATCATATATCAATTTATATCAATCGGCAGCTCTCATAGGTTCCAAATTTTAAGATTTTTGTTATCTTCCACTACATAATTATTGTTATTTGAAGTTGATTTCTTTAAACATGTTCTACTCTTGAATTGGTTCCAAGATGTTTATGACTTGCTTTATTGATATCTGAGATAACTAATATGTTCATTTGGTGACTTTACAGTCAACAGTTCAGTTGGGTCTTGATTTCTTGTCTCCTGAGAGCTTAGAGCATGCAGTGAAACTCGCTGAAGAGATACGTTGTCTTCCAAATGATCATGCTACAAAGCTTCAAATGGTGGAGGTACGTGAAAGGATATCTCTCTTGCAGTGTTTACTATTTAGTTGCAAATTTATCTGTTTTCTGGTGTGGTTGGCAAGGGAATCACTTTACACCGGCAAAGATTTCTTAACTGCATCTTCTTTTGCTCTCAGGTTGGAAAGATATCACTGTACGCAGCGAGTTCTGCTATTAAAGAGGTGCAGAAGCTGGTTCTTGATCAAAAGTAAGCTGGAATAAGAATTTCAAAATAATTTTGTGCTTAAGCTTTTGAATCTAGTGTGCCTGCCTTTTGACGAGAGTGTTCAATAAGTGACGGCTAGATCATGTGCTTGTTTGGGGATCTTCTATTTATGACTTCTGAAACACTATGCTATTCGTGCTTTATCTTTTTTTATTTATTTCAGCATGTGTTCAATTTCAACATTGGTGTTTCTTTATTTTGCTGTAGGCTTGGTGCGGAGCTTGTATTTGAGGATCGTAATTTAACTGCAATGGTTGCAGAAAATCTGGAGAATATGATGAAACAAAGACAAGTAGTTTGCGCGTAGAACAATCTATTTGCATATTTGGGTAACTTGTGCTTCTTTCTGTTTTCTTTATTTAATTAAAATTCCTTGTATGTTTGTTTCTGGATCCATGTGAACTAGCAGTTTCATTTTACAAGTTAAGCTGGGGGAGAGAAGTGTCTATAATCTATATGTAGAAAATGTTAATCTTGCAGACCCTGCATTAACAGAGAGGGTTTGCACCATTGATACCGGAAACGTGGTACGTGGCCACGTTTCACGTTCCAGGGGACGCGTCCCGGAACGCGAAACGTGGTACGTGGTACGTGGGACGTGGGCTAGGAGTCCATCTGAGGCTGCGTTCCGCGTTCCCGTTTCCGTACCACGTTCCGGAACGTTCTTCGTTCCTTGTAACAATGGTTTGCACATCCGCTACTCTGTCCCACCCAGTCCCTGCATAATGATGCTATTGTATGTTTAAGAGTTATAGCACGTATGTAGAATAGTTTCATTTACAGAAGTGAATTGAAGATGTCAAAACACAGTTCAGTACTATGCCTGACGTTTAATTTGTGGTATTATAAGTGAAATTAATTCTATAATAGTAGTTTTGTAAAATGGGTATGCATGGAATAGGGGGAATAGAGTTTAATGAAGACGTTGTGAAATGTGAATGCAGGAGGAGGTGGTTGTTAGTATATGGTGAAAGAAAGAGAAGTAGGGAGTGAACGTAATAGGTTATTCCCCATTGGTAAATACCAGCGAGGCAGCGCTCGCCTAGGGTAAATGACTACCCTAAATGAGAGTAATATTTCTGCTGCCTCTTCCTTTAAGCACGCCACTTCAACTTATGTACCACCTCCTTAATCTTAGATCCTATATTGAATAATTTCCCTCATTCCAAGTATGGCTTAAGCATGGAATTTGCATTGATACTTTGATAGTGTGGAGAAATGGCAGAGAGATCAGATGTGACAATACCTTAATTTTCAGAGTTGTGAGCATTTATAACAGGACATAAGGGTTTCTATGTTCCCATCCATAACAATACAGCAATAGCAACCTGGTGTCGATCCTACCATCAGCACCGTCTGGGGAGTTTCTAGTGCACACAGCCATACCTGTATCCAACTGCCACCTATCAGAATCGACACCCATGACAAGAAGCTATTCACCTGAACATGGAAATGTGATAAGCAATGCTCTGTGGATTTATTAAAGATGGGAAGGAAATGACTGATCTCATTTTGGCAGTACAGAGATTTTTATGTTAGTGTTTTTCCTTGAACTCGCTTTTCTTAATATATTTTAGAATTAGAAACAATGATCTGTTGATGAGAAGGTCATTAAAAGCTGAGTTTCCTAGTTTTTACAAAGATTAATGAGCGTCTCTTACTTTTTTTATTTTATTTTAATTTCTTGAAATATTTAGAGAATACTATTTTGCAGAAGCTGGGTCCCCTTAAATAAGACCTTCAGTAGTTTTGTCAAAATAGTCGAACAAATTTGCACTTCTATATGCTTTGTTCAGTATTGTAGTCATTCTTTTTGGAGCAAAGTTTTAAACTTCTTGTCTTCTTGACTCTATGAGTTGTCTTCTTTCTACTTTCTTTTCCTCGAAAATTACTCTCTCCGTCCCCCCACGGTCTTTCCCATCTTTACCATTTATGTTTGTCCCAATGATGACTTTTTGTTAATACTTACGCTCAAAAGAATTGGAAAAGGTTATGGGGGACAGAGGGAGTGTATGTGAAAGAATCTCTAGCCAGCTGGCACATATGTCAATATGAGGTTGTTGTAGCTCAACTTTTCTCACTAATGCCCTGGAATAATACTAATAAGCAACCCTCAGGTCTCAGGATGTTTCAGATATATTTTCCTTCCTCTTGTCATTGCTTATTTGCTTACATCCCCCCCTCCATGTCCTAGGTTGAGTCTTCAAAGTTTTAGGTAATGTTGATTTCCTTTGATCCTCCCCAAAGCAGTGCATCAATCTGTTGTTACACGGTTCTCATTATGTTTCGACATTCTTCTCATCAATTACATATTTTTTTACAGTAACACGTATTAGTCATCCAATAGCAGTCCAGTACTGCATATAGCATATCTCTTCCCATTACAAAAGTGATGAGCAAATATGAATTGTTTCTTTCTTCCTTGTTTTGTCTTCTGATCTTTGTAACCTGGTTGTTTTGGAGTTGCATCGACTGTCAAAGATTTGTGTATTCTTCTCTTCTTTATGTTTCACTGTGATGTCTTGGGTCGACGACCTATTAGTTAGCTAATCTGTGACCAGGCTGTTTTGAGTGAAGTATCATGGGGCTAGCTCCCAAGTTCACAAGCCAAAGGGTTAAGGGTCATGGACTAGAATAAGTCTACTTCTGTCTTTGATACTTATTATGGAACTGCATGTTTATACCTGCTTAGTTACATAAAAAAGGGAGGGGTATTAGCAATTGAGGACTTTGGTGCTAAAAGTTTGATTTTTCTGAAATTTAATGATTATTTGAGCCGCTACAAACGACGATTGATTAATGTTTTGAATATGCTTGACAAATGTGTTGATTGGCATGAATATGGTGTAGAATGGAAGAATTGCTTATATAGTGTGTACTAATCTCTCAAAAAGAGAGATTCGTGAATGGATCCTCAATTTTAGATATGTTAGTGGAAATATGTTGTTTTGATCAAGATCCGACCTGATTAGGCCTTCAGACCCATAGATGTAGACTCTCACTCTCTGTCTCTCTCTCTCTATCTCTTTCACCCTCACACACAACTTCAGTTTATAAGAATCTACAGTATGTATCACTTATCGGTCATTGGGCCTGTGATTAGTGAGTTTCTGTTGCGATCCTAATTTTTGTGTTTGTAAAATGGGATACTATATGAACTCCTTTATCAATGCAAGTGACTTAGCCAAATGATTCTGAAGTCTGTACTCTTTACTTGTCTTCTCGCATACTCCCTCTGTCTCAAAATACCTGTTCTATAGCAACTTGGCTAACTGTTTAATGTGAGTGAAAAACTAGAGAGAATAAAATTGGTAGGTGTGGGACCCAACTGAGAAAAAGTAGAGATGTAAAAGGTTACCATAAATGGATGGATCGAGCATTATGAAACACTTATAATGGAAAGGAGAGCTAGTATTTTGAGAAACAGGGAGTATTATATCTTGTATCTCTGCATGTGGATGATAGCAAATAATTTGGTCAAACTACGTGAATTTATTTCCTGATCCTTTATTTCTATTTTTAACCTGCCTCGTTACAACATACTTTTACATGCATAGAACATGCTTCATGTATATGTTATGAAGTGAGACTAAAAGAAGCAGCCATGTTGTAGAATTGTTTTTCCACTTCCGGCCATGCTGATTCTGGGGCTTGGGCGTTCAGTGTGTATAGCCGTCCATTATGGGCGCAGCATACATTCACGTTATGGCGCTGAAATGAGGGGCTATCAACCCTAAATTCCAGTTCATAATAACTAATATTTTTCAGCAAATCCTGCCGCAGGTTTGATCTCAGCAGTGTAGCCTTCACATCCGGGCGCCGTGTGGGGGCTGTTATAGTTTTGATAACTGCTTCTCCTACCTCTTTTGGTCCTCCAAATGCTTCTATCCTGTGAACAACATCATGATAACAAAAGAAAACAAGTTCCTTATTGTTGATGTGGAAGTCTAAACTTGCTTTGAGATATTACATGTTAGATATTTTGAATTTGACTCTCAAGAAATTTAAATGCACCACTTGCAGCTGCTGATATATGAGAATTATCAGTGGTAGTTTCTGAAGTGACAAAATAATCTCAAGTGAAAAGTTGTGCAACCTTATTTTAAAAGAATTCACCTATTTTGTTCTTATTCTATACATTTTGCCTGTTTCTTGGAGGTTCTAGTTTGAAAGTTCTATGAAGATTTGAATAGCATAGTGCATACAGAGTTTGGTTATTAAGCTATAAATACTAAAATAATACTAGTAGAATATAGCAACTTTGAGTTCTTGATAATAAACGAGAAAGATTTTGTTGATGGAAGAATAAAACACAAGGAAACATTAACTTTTGTATTCAACTACTTATTCTAAGTAAATTACAAGTGGTTGTCAGCTTTTTTTTTTAATGCGTTCTAGTTTCTACTTGTGTATGCTTAAATTAATCTTAACCTATGTTACTCACCCAGACTTGTCAAAAGTGTTTGATTTGGATATGGTGTCCGACATGAATATGCAGTTTTCTCTAGATTTTTCTGCTATTTTGTAAGGATCACATACATGTACCGTAGCGGCATGGGTATGGCTTGGTAGGTGAAGGATCAAAGTAATATAGATGTGATGATGCTTTTAGATCTATGTGTCTGCATGTTGGTTTTACACCCCCCCCCCCGGGAAAATTATAGCTAGTAGCTATTGCCATTGGCTTACAATGTGTTTTAAGGTCCTTGTGTTTTCCACAAAAGTCGTACTTAGATGTGAATATCGAAGGGATGGAGAGTTTAGACTGTTATTACCTGAAATCTACAGAGACTTGTGAAACAATCACGCTGACATTAAGCTCACCAGTCGAGCTAGGAGGACCAAAGGCAATGACTGGTTCATTCACATTTCTTTTGCGTCGTTTACCAGAACTGAGGGGAAGGGGATCGAGTGATCTCTCTTGTTCTGCCCGCTCTGCTGCTCTATACAGTAATGTCTGGTCTGCAACCCATGTAGCTGGATATATGAACTCTGTTTATATATATTTTTTTCCAGTAAAACATGCAACATTCATCAGTGACAGCCAATCTAGATTCTTTTTATATCTTGAGAT
Organism: Beta lomatogona; assembly: GCA_947646795.1. Taxonomy (NCBI): domain Eukaryota; kingdom Viridiplantae; phylum Streptophyta; class Magnoliopsida; order Caryophyllales; family Amaranthaceae; genus Beta; species Beta lomatogona. Next base: position 129,818 of record CANSNZ010001007.1, on the reverse strand, counting down.
GCAATTTGATTTATTGGCTTCAAACAAACAGAATAAAAATTGCATGTATAAACTATACAGTCACATAGACTTGCTAACCAAATCCTTCATCTGGTTGAATGCAGCGACTATATCCTCCTATTGGATAAAGCACATCCAGCTTGAGATTTCTCCCAGTCTCTGGTGAAAGCCCTAGGAGGAAGCTCGTGATTCCGGTAAAATTAGCACCAATAGCTATTAAAGAAGCTGACCCAATGCCTATTATAAGCCGTCGTTGGAATGTTGATGCTAGCGGTGCGAATTGCTCAGCAGGTGATCTTCCATATTGGGTGCCACTCCCTTTCCTGTCACCTGATGGTTGTGTAAGATATATTCTGTGAGGATTGGATGGTGATGTAAGGTAGTGGTAAGGGTGTTGCAGTGCCATTCTTTTATTGTATATCTCTATCACAATGGCCTTGTGTCTTTAATTCTCTGAACTAAAGGAGTTATGAAGAAGTGATACGACAATCGCAGAAATGATTGAATTGTTGGTCTCCTAAAGCATGTTACTGGTGTACAAAATGGAGAAGTTAAGCTCTTGCCTGCCATGTATGAGATAATGTTATCCAAATTTCGTGGCCCTCTTTTGTTGTTATATTGCCTTGAAGGTCAAGTGAACGTTGCACTTCTTATATAGAAAGAAAGTTAACCGCATCAGCACTTTTATTTATGTGGTGCTTGTCAAAGAAGTAACCTTTAGTAATGTAAAATGTCCAAAGTGACCCTTAGATGGATTGTGAATAATACGAAAATTCGACTTTTTTCGTCCATCTTTGGTAATCTCAAATTGTGCAATATGTTAAATTTCTGATTGGCCAGAATTCTTTATTTAAAATCTCTCATGTGCATGTGTTAGCTTTCTGGTCAATATTAATGGTTTATTGATCGAGTCATTATTGAGGAAGTCTATCATTCTGATATAGTTTGGGAAGAACATTCTTGATCGAGTCATGTTGAACGCATCCGAGATTCCAATACCTTCATGTTGAGTCTCGAACTTTAACCAATGAGAACAATTTTTCATACCTAAAAACAAAAAAAAACATACTCACAACTCCCATAGGGGAGAGGGAGATTTTCAGAATAGAAACTAAAAACCCCATAACAGGGTTGAAAAAATCTCATAAAGAGAGACTAATTTATTAAATAAAACAAGAAAATGAACTAAAAACTGAAAATAAAAGGGAAAAAAGGGCTTACCATGGATGAAATCATCCATGGCATCCCCTAACTGATGAAGAAGGGGTAGGGGAGGTTAGGGTTTGAGAGAGAAAGAGAAGGGGATGGCTTAAGAATATTAGTAATTAACCTTTTTCTTAATAACGATAACAACTTATCTACACATTTTACTAAAAAAACAGTTGCTTGTATGAATTTTTAGGTGGCTAAAATATTTTCTATTTAGGTTATCTATTCAACTTAATTTTTGTGAACTATTCTCGATTTTTTTAGTCCACTTTTTATTATTAAAAAAAAAAATCATGACTTTCTTTTTTTAAGTTGACCATTCATTTGATAATTTTTTTAAATTAATTAAAAAAATCAGTTTAAGTTGATTGTTTTTTTAAAATTAAGTTGAGAACCCGAAAATTACTTTTATTTAGTTAGCTATTCTTCAATAAAATAATTGACCATTCAGAAAATCTTTGAGAGCCACTAAATTTGGATAACATCTAAAATGATTCGACCATTGATTTGGAAAACATTTGAAATAATTTGACAATTGGTTCAATTTGCGTATATTGCAATTCATTGGTTAAAATTAAGACTACGGAATCCAAATGAAGTGTAGATGCTTTGAGCCAAACGCCTGATCTTTGATGGCAGATTAACAAATTTTGGGTAATGAAAAGGGAAGTTTCAATTTCTGGTTAAAAGGAACTATTTGGATTTTGGGGGTAACAATCGCCTACAGTAAGTCAGATAATCCTGTTTTTTGGGTGCAAAAATAAATCAAATAATTCTATTTGGAAGAGAGGTCAACGTTTTCTTGGATGCTCTTGTTTACATTTGTAGATTTGCACCATGGTACAACCACATAACGTTGAACTAAGACTAAAGATTGCTGTACCTACAAATTTACTTTAACATATTGGTGACATGCCGTTTAACAATTAGCAAAACCGTTGTATATTTGGCCAGAACATTCATACACTGCCAGAAAAGAAACTGAATACCTGCTTCGAGACACACAACCTCACAAGAGGCTAGCCTCGTCAATACAATTGCTCAAAGTTACATTACAGCTCCTATTACAAACTGCAGGTCTCTGAATTAACCTCCTCACCAAGCTGCAGTCATCAATACAATTTGCTTACAGTAACATTACCTGTTACAGTCCTTGACGATCCCAGTAAAATAACGTCTCTGAGTTTACACAAGTCTTGCACTTTGCACACAATCAGTCGATGCTCTGTTTTGCCCATTTAAAGCTAAGCAACTGAACATGAAGTTGAAAGAGAGCCAGCATGATGATTGTGAAAGGTACAACTTTGCACATATGATGAGATCGCAAGATTCACATCAGCCTAGGAGCTCTTCCATCATTCCCTATTGGAAAAACAAACTTTTAAGTCAAAAGTCCATCTACTGATTTTTTGGAACCGTTAAAAGAGGTTGTTACCATGTCAACTTACCTGAAACATGTAATGCTCAGCATCACTTCGTTTAAGGAAGTGGATCGAGTGGCGTGCAAGGTTGGTATCTCGGTCTCCCATTGCTGTCACGCCAATATCATCAAGGACTCGTACTTTTATGTACGGATCTTTTGGTGGCACCATATCCTAACACATAAATTTACAGCTACTTGAGGGCCCAAGGGAAGAAATGTCCATATTTTGCAACCCTCAGTAGGAAGATGCAGGAAAAGGAGAAGTGTGGGGAAGTATGAGAGAAGAAAGAATGCATACCACGGTCAAATCAAGGCCTCCCATCTCCCTCATATAAAATTGTAGAGCTGAAGAGTGGCTCTTAAAGTAGCGTTTTTCTGGATCACTTAGCTTCTGCTCAATTTCTTCAGGAAGTACCCGCCCAACCTTCCAGCTTAGGCTCTGTATAACTGCAGATCGTTTATACCTGCATTGTTCAGATACTGATAGTTGACAGGTGATGAACTAAACTACAAACGAAAGATTAATTTGATAGCTAAACGACAAGAGAGATAAGGATTGTGAGCTAATACTTACACATATGCCATTAGGCAGCGCTTATTGCGTAATAGGGAAAGATGGTGGATAAGCATTCCAAAGTGGTCAGCATTTCTAGCTGATTGGACATCCAATCCTTCTTCCTGCATTTTCCTGCCACGAGATCCAGTTCGTTGGGTTCAGGTATCAGCTATCACTAGAATAAATCAGTGCAGACTAGCTAGGTACCTTTAAGAGTGTTTGGCTGAGGAAATTTGGAGAGAAAGGGAAGCGAAAGGAATAGATTCATATTCCTTTGTTTGGATATGACATGGGAGTAGTAAAGTGAAATTTAAAGATTTCAGTTTCCATCTCCCCATTATAATCTAAATAGTACATCCTTCCAATGTTTTATATGTTAGAAGGAATATGCAAGCTCACTCTTCCCTCCCTTTCTTTTCTTTCCCCTTCCCTCTCCTATCCCTCCATGATTGCTACTGCTAGTCTGCTACCCAAAAGAAATTGTAGTTCCCAAATTGGCAACAAAAGATATAAAGGAAAATATAAATAAAATAATGGACTAGTATTCCAAAAATATTTGGACTCACGTCAGTGGAAGTTACAACTTTAAAGATAGGCATTTGAAGAGGGAGGGATATATTTATACTTAAATTATGTACAGTTAGAATGAACGGCTCACAAGGTAATGATAGAATATCCTAAAGTTGAATGATTTATGAGAGGGATAGATAAAAGGAAGACAGTTGGGAAAGCAACTGGCAGTCATCAGAGCTAGCATAAAAACTAAGGTACTTGGCAGAAAGTAGAATGGATTAATGAAAAGCTTGGAAAGACAGGGACGGCAGAGAGCCAATGAGATTTTTCTTAGAGTCCACAGAACAAGGTATGGTTCTGCAACTATCTTTATGGTTGTTCACATGTAAAAAGATAGCTGGCTTGTCAATGTGGCATTATAGAGGAGAGACACGGTAAATCTTAGATAAGGCAATACTACAGTAACACTCTAGGTTCCAAGTGCCAAAAGGAAGGGATTGGCATGCAAAAAACGATTAAACAAACTTAGGAATGGATAAGGCAAAAAGAATTGAATGATAAATATCTAACAGCTAATTTACCTGGTAAGTTCGTAAAATTGACTGTAGTGCACGTTACATTCTTTAATAGCTTGATTAAACAAATCATCCTGGTTGACACAAGAATCAAATTGATGTAAGAGGAAGCAATTACCAACTTGAAACCCTAATGGGAGAAACAAAGATGAAAATGCAAAAGCACATATAGCAACTAGATACAAGCAGGCAAAGTCTCATATCTGGCAAAGCAAAAGGTATAAGAAATTATTACAAACAAGTAATTTGACTTATATGTCTTGCTAGACGAAACATATCTCAAAACAAGAAGAATCACTAATAGGTAAGGTGAGATAAAACAGAGAGATTGAGAGACACTGAAAGAGATGTCCAAGCTATGGGGTTTAATGATGTCTAATATTATGATTTGACAAGCTTGTCCCATTTTTCTAGTACACAAGCCAACTAGTAAGCAATATATTTCCCATCTAAGAGGATTGTTCTCATCTAAGGCAAAATTAAAGATATGGTTTACAACCCTGAGAGACCCTATACAATTACTATGATCATCAAAAGATACAAGAATGGAAATATAGGATTAACTAAAGGCAATATTGAGAGCAAAATAAGCCCGTGAAACCCCCTTGCAAGCATTACATCTTGTAATACTGATTGAATTTATGAAACAAAATTGCAGGTTATTCATCTCATCTTCTGAAACGAAAATTTGACAATTTTGTGTCATACCAAACAAAAAAATCACACACAGGTTGTATAAGAAGGCAAATAATGATAACCCAAGCCTGCAATCCACATCATATTACCTCTAAATCATCTGACCTAAAACCTTTGGCAATTTGAAAATCCGCATAAAAAAAAACACTGCCACACAAGTTAGCAATGAACAACAATGATTTTTCATTTGACATCAAAGTCGATAAAAAATGCCAAACTAATATCATGTCACTTACATACATTTTCCATATGGTAATAGTTCATTTCATTATACAAGAAACTTATTCAGAAACATAAGGGATCCCATTCATATAAATTTAACACCAAACAGAGAAACAAAATATAAGTAATGGAAGACATAGTTTTTCTTGAATTGGAAATCCTTAAAAATAAGGATATAAAATCAATAAAAACGTCACCACTCAGTAACACACAAGCATGTATCTATACTCCCTCCTCCCCATATAAAACTTCCCACTTTTCCAATTCAAGATGTCCCGGAATAATTTAAAGTCGCATTTAAAATTCTCTTTGAACATATTTCTCTCCATAACATTAACCATCTCCCAATACTTATTCCTACACTTCCTCTTACTACTTTTCCCTCACTCTAAACCTCTTACGAAATTTTCGTTTCTAAATTCGAACAATTTTCTGAAAATCATGTGCCATTTATAAAAAAAGGAGTTTAATATAGGATACAAGGAGTAACTAATTACTATAATTATAAAGGAGGAAACTCACATTGAACCGAGTAACTTGCCCCGGTTCGGCACAAGCAAGCTCTTTCACAAGCTGGGAAGCCCTTTTACCATAAATCTCCGTAGCCTCCATTTCAGTTTATCCTGTCAATGAAATATGTCATCGATTAAATAAGCAAAACCAATATTTCTATATGAACATACATAATAAAATTGTTTAGTGTTCAGTATTAATAAATGTGCAAAGAAAGAAGTGCTAGAAATCCATCATCCTAAACATAAATAATCTAACATCGAAAGATCCAAGTTTTCAATTTTAATACTTATATTATAATTACTACTAAACATACCTTCGAATTCTTGAAAGATCTTGCTGAAAAAGTTGAATTTGCGTGCAATCCGTTTCTCTCACTCTTCTTATATGTTACTCGAATTGGGGGAAGTAATTTGATGATGGAAATCCAAAAGTGTGATAGTTTGTCAAAACTTTCGATGGGGAGCTGGAATCGATAAATCTAGAGAGAGAAGGAGAGTTGTAAATTGCAATTGAGGGTTAGGAAATTAGGGTTTAGGGACTTCAGCTTATTTGCTCTATTTCTCTATTTTTCTCTCCCTTTTTTTACGTTTCAAAATTTGCCGGTTCTTTTTAAAATTTTGTGGTGTAGTCCGTCCGTTTTTTTGAAAAACTGATGTGAATAATCTCAACTTTCACCAGTTTTCTGAAAATAATCTCATTTTGGATTATTTTAGAATAATCTCAACTTTAGGGGTACCTTCTCAAAATAATCCAAACTATTAATTTATATATATTATAGACATAAAATAGATTAGAGTAGGGAAGAAAAGTGATAGTTTGGTTTATTATGAAAAGATCCCCTCAAAAGTTAGGATTATTCTGAAATAATCCAAAGTTGGGATTATTTTGAGAAGACAGGTGAAAGTTGGGATTATTCATGTCAATTTTTCCTTTTTTAATTGTTGTATGTTATTTAAATGGTTGTTTCTTTTTTAATTGTTACATTGTTTAAACTTTCCTTATTTGGGGTACATGACCCACCAAAAAATAATACTATTATATTGTTTTTCTCTTTTTCCACCGAAAAGTACTCTTTTTTTACCTTTTCCCATTATTTTACATTGAATGGATCAAAAAATACCCTTTAAAGAGCTTGAAAGTGACATTGCTTAAATTCTTGTGTAATACACAATGGAGCAATTAAAAAAAAAATGGAGGGAGTATATAGCAATTAGGGAAATGTTTCGGCACATCCTCTTCAGTCATGACATTTTGTAAATATAGATTATCAGCGCGTTTTCTGTGTGGCCGTGTGCCTGTTAACTCCGTCATTTCATAAATAGCTCATATTTCACTCATTTTTCATCGGAATTCAGCGTTTGGCCAGGTGTTCAAAAGTTCTCGAGCCAAATTTTCATCTTTAACTTGAATCTTCCTAAAAGATTGCGTGTACTATGAGAAATATCGATTTGAAGTTGTCCATTTATATATGAAGTAGTTTATTTTTAAGACATTATAGAATTTAATAAGACATTAATAATTAAAATTTGCAAATGTTGGTGAAAATGTTAAGATAAGTAGCAAAACTTAATTATGAAAATATTATAACATACTACCTCCGTTCTTTTCTATTGCAACAATAGAGTTTTCACGCTTGCCAATGCACAACTTTAACTATTAATATCTTTAATTACTTTTTAGTAAAATTTATACAAATTGGATATTTTGAAAGTATAAATCGAGACGAATCTAACAAGATCACACATAGCTATATTTTTCATTACGTAAAAATCACAAGAGATAGTGAAAGGGTGGTGAGTGAATAGTGTAAAAATCTCATTGTTGCAATAGAAAAAGAAAGGAGGAAGTAATATTCAAAATTGAGTTGAGTTTCAGGTATGCTTAATTTGAAATTTTATGTTTGAAAAACCTTGAAACTTGATAGAGTGCATATGTTTTGAGCTAAGTCAAGCAACCATAAACTTGGCTGATTTACGCCTCTAATCGTCATTTGGTTAACACTTACAATTTAATTCTTTTTACAAAGAATGCCTTTCAAGCTATGACTGCTAAATAGCCAAGTTCTTGGATTCAGATAAAGTGATTTTTCTAATCTTGCTACAAATTCTCATGAAAGTACAACAGAGTTTGGTTGGTCTCGCCCTCATAACTTTGTAAAGCTAAACTTTGATGGTTCAAAATTAAAAGATGGTAGATCGGCTGTCGACTGTGTGTCAAAGGACTACTGTGGAAAGTTGTTGTGGGCGGGATCTAAGGCCATCTCTTATACGGGTTTATTCTTGTGGGCGAAGCTCTGGCTATGAGATAAGGTATCAAAGCGGCTAGGTTTATGGAGGTCTCCAAATTAATTTGATTACCGAAGGCGGCAATCTTGCATAAACAACTTCATCAAGAGAGTATGGAATTAAGGTGTTGTGGGACATCCATAATCATGTCATATATTTATGATGCATAAATGGATTTGTGATTTTTTGAGAGTTTTAAGGCGGAATACTGTTTCCAAGAGGCGAATAAGGTTGCAGACTTTTGCACTAACAGAGGTCACTTACTATTTCGAAGCTCTCTATATTGATTTGTTGTTACTTATCCGAAAGATGAGTTAAAAAACTCTCATATTAGGAGTTAACCTAGTTTTTCTTACCTAATTAAATAAATTAAATTCTTTTAGGGGGTTTGTGAGGGTTTGGTGGGGGTTAGGAATTAGGATTCATTGATAATGCTTAATGTACCAACCAACCCACTAATCCATGTAACATTACTTGAAGAAAAACCAACGAGCACTAGCTCAGCAGTTATTCGCTACACCTCTCACCGGTGGAACCCAAGATCGATTTCTGGGGGCAGTAACTAGGATCATTCCTAGGTTGAATAGAGGGGTGTAGGGAAAAAGTAGATAAAGTTTCTTTCGAGCCTTGGGTCTCCCTGAGATAGGATCCCAACCCACTAATTCATGTATCTTAACAAAAAAAAAAATCACGACATGGGTCAGGTACTCATGGTCCCAAGTATGGTGATCTATTCTTTCAAAACCTAATTAGGAGTATTATTCAAGAATTATATAATTAAGAATTATACCGGTGTCTCAAGAATTTATTTATTTCTTCTATTGTGATTGAGTTGAGCATAATTATATACATGTTTGCTTTCTAAATGATGTTGCACTAATATTATCACAGTTTTAGTTGTACATGTTATTATGACAACGAATGAAAAATAAAATATTAAAACAGATTAACAAAGATTCGACTCACAAGTTTATGCGGTTCACCAACAATACATTATTATAGCTAGTTCATACATTGGGAGGAGATGACGCATATTTCCATAATAGGAAGGCAAAATTTTGTAGCAGGAGGAGTTTATGTAGTAGTTGCAATATATATAAACAAATTGGCCTTAAATACGAGCCCAAATATATAGAAATAAATAAGAAAACTCACATACTCTCCCTCATTTATTCTTAATTGTTACACTTATTGTTCTCTATTCACATATTTCACTTTGACCATCGTTTGTGATTTATACGTGAATAAAAATATAGTCACGTGGGATCTTGTTAGATTCGACTTAATACGTATTTTATTAACATGTACTTTTTATAATTTTCACAAATACAAACCTAGAGATATAAGTTCTCAAAATTTTGTATTGGCGTGCTGTAAATGAGGCCATGTTCGCCTTTGAACCCTCGACTTGCTGATCCCCCATTTGAGACATTCCAATATATTATACTTTTAATCACTGATATCTTAAATTAAGTATTTAAAAAATGAGGAAAAAAAAGAATTTCCATATTGAAGATATATATTGAAAGGTATTAAATAATACGATACGTGATAATGTTGTAGTTTATACAATAGAAAAAAATATACACAATTTTTTTTTTTTACCAATCAGAATACGAGTATTATAATGCATATATTTATTAATCATCCAGTGTTTTAACAGGTCAAACACTAAAAGACATATATGATGAGTGCAGAAGATGATAAGCTACCTTAATAACTACCACAAACACAATCGAGTAACGCCGACTCGCAGAGAGCCTGAAGTATACGTAATACATCTACATGCTTATTGCTTAGGAGGTAGGTGGTTGTAATTTTATAATATGAGTGCAGAGTGCCTCATACTCATTACAGAAAAGACAGTTTCACCAAAAAAAAATTATAGAAAAGACAGTTAGTTGCATCAAAAGCGACCGACATAAAACTTCCAAATATTACATTCCACAATATAATGGTCGTCTACGACTACTAGTGCCTAGTGGTGAGATCTTAAACTTGATCATCAAAGGGGCTCATGCATCGAAATTTGGATAGTTCAGAAATTTTCTAAATTAGATGATCGAAATGGACGAAATCGAACACCTTAGAGCTTAGATGCAGTCTTTAATATAGACATTACTAAATACACAAGTACGTGAAGCTGTCCCATGAGCTATGAGACAAATTTTGTTCTTGCTTATTAACTCTCAAACTACATCTTAAACAATAATAATAATAATAATAATAATAATAATAATAATAATAATAATAATAATAATAATAAAAATAATAATCCCATCATATGTTTCTCCAAAGTCCAAATCAATAAATTATGTTTCCGGAGCATTCATCCTTCCGGCACTCATCATACAACTCTCTGTTGCACTGTGCTCTACAAGTGTGCTTCTTTCCCCCCCTTAATGCTTAAATCTTTGTGACATAACTCACAAAGCTCCCTTAATGCTTAAAGGGGCCATGGCCTCTTTAGTAATAATAATTTAAATTTTGAAGCCTAATTTTTTCCATGACTTAAGCTATCACCTTAAATTCGCTAAAAGAGCCATGGAAGATGGCGAACAATTTTCAAAAGGGTACGATGGCTATAGTGTCGTGATGAGGTTAAGATAAACTACAAGCAGGAAATGATAGAAGTATTTACCTTTAAGTTAGTTATTTAAAATATTATAGTAACTTTTAAATTTCGTTTTCTTTATTTCTTTTGATTGATTTACTATAAACATATTGCCAATCTGTTTCTTTTTTAGTTCATAAGATTAAAATGTATTTCGTATGTTTAGAATTGCTTGGTTAAATCTAGAATAATTGATACAGCTAGATTTGGCCATAATTATGATAGAATTATGTGTTTGTCCCAGTATGAGAAGAAAAATGAAGGCAATAAAAGACTCTCCTAGCCTAACCCAATATTGACAATTAGACATGTACATAGTTTTTGTGTGTTTTATTTCTTTAAAGTTTTTGCAGTCAAATTTGATAATTTTGACAAGAAAAAAAATTCTCGATATATACGTAAAAACACATATTATTATTATTATTATTATTATTATTATTATTATTATTATTATTATTATTATTATTATTATTATTATTATTATTATTATTATTATTATTATTATTATTATTATTATTATTATTATTATTATTATTATTATTATTACGTGGCACTATTTTATTCGAATAAAATGCAATTTACAAATACTCTTTTTGTTTTTGTTTGTCTTTCCTTTTAATTTACACACTTTTGTAAAATTATTTTTAATGCACACCTTTGACTATATTAATATCTTCAATTATAACTAATCAAAAAATTTGTTAGAATTTGGATTTTTTTTAAAGAAAATCATTTAGATAATCTAACAAGATCTCATATGATAATGTTTTGATATCCGTACACTAAAAATTAAACTAAGGCACTATGGACTATGGAGACTTCTTTTTTTTTTTTTTTTTTTTTTTTTTTGGTGAACCGTTTGGAAACTTCCGGAAAAGGAAACATGCGGAGAAAAAAGTGACAAACTAATATGATGAAATTGGACCTAATGCATGAAACTTCGCGAAGGGGAAATCAGAAATTGATGGTAAAAACTAGTTTTTAGGTCCGGGCTATGCCTCGGGTACTGATATATTTCATTTATTAGTATTTTACATCACCAAATATTTCTCGGTTTAGTGGTTATGACATTAGTACACAAACTTGAGGTCATGGGATCAAATCTTATACCATGCATAATCTAATTTTTTTATTGTACATGGAGTACATGAAGTCAAAACTCTAAGGGATAGCGCCACGTGACACAATTCCTTGTTGAGAAACGCCTTTTAATATATTAGTATAGATTCGAGAAAATCACCATTATGGATTTATGGTACCAAACTTCGGAGAACCTTTAGTGACGGATAATCAAGGAATTTATTCAAAGATAATTAAACCTTATGTAACATACTACCTCCGTTTCTTTTTAATAGTTACACTTACACTTTTCACGCATGCCAATGCACTACTTTGAGTCTTTATATCTCTAATTTTGTATTTGTAAAAAGTATAAAAAGTCGATATTCTAAAACTACATATCGAGACAAATCAATCAAACAAGACCTCACATGACTATATTTTCTCTTAACCATAATTCACAAATGATAGTCAAATGGAAATTTGTGAATGGTGTCAAAAGTGAAAGTGTAACTATTAAAAAGAAACGGAGGTAGTAACACCTAATGTAAAAATGTACAATATTGACAAAAGAAAGTTTTAATACGTAAATAAAGAACCAGATCAGAGCATATGAATAACATGCACTTCATTTGCCGCCCATGCTAATCAGTAATTCCTACCTCAAACATACATTGATGTCAAAAAAAACAAAAAAAATTATATAAGCATCCAAAATAATTCCTTTAAGTAAAGAAATTTCAAAAAGTCTAAAGAAACAACATATTTGATTTATTCGCTAGCATCAAAATCGTAAAATTCTCTTCACATGTTACGGAATAAACTGAGGATGCTTAACAAAAGAAAGGGTTATTATTATTAACAAAATCATAAATTAACAGAGGGAGAGGGGAATTTAGTAAAAAATGTTTTAATCTGTTTTTTCTATTTTTGATAGAAAAAGTGAACACAACTTTATTTTACTTGTTAGTGTCGGTTCAAAAGTCTTTTTCAGTGTAACAAGACATTATCTTATAATCCTAGTTTAAATACAAATCCGATATCTTATAATCCTAATTTAATTACAAATATGAATCCTATTAAGGTTCGTATCAAAATCATTATAAATACATGCACAAGGATCAACATTATTATTCATAATCAAATCATACGTTAATTCACAATATCATACTAGTATTAAAAATTCGTGACAATGAGCTACTCTAGAATATCAAAATATTCTCATCGAGATGATTCAAATTTTGTATTTAATTTTGGCATAGTAATGATTTGCTTGATGGCAATCAGTCTTTTTATTTTTAATATAACTTTTGCGGAAGTTCGTAATCAAGAACATATTGTTGAAGTTGGTTTATCTTCTTCTTCATCTAAGATTGCGGAACCTCCTAATAAAGAAGTAGAACATATTGATGAAGTGGGTTTAAATTCTTCATCTAGGATCCTTCATGGAATTCATCAAACTTCAGCACCATTATCGTCCGACATCTTTGGAGTTGATCAGAGTCATGAGGATATGGATTGGGACAATTTTCGTAATGATGGGTATTATGATGAATTTTAATGTTTTAGAAGCTTAATCTTGTTTGAGGCAAATTATCCTATAGTTTTAGGGACATTAGTTTTTTTATTTTTTATGTGAGTGAAGCCCAGCAGGTTTTAGTTTTAGGCAAATTAGTTACATATATATAAATAAATATTTTTTCATTTATATGCTACATTTAGTGTAGTTGTCTTCAATTTTACTCTAGATCTTGCATATTATTGAAGAATGGTTTAAGAACTGAATTAATGGTCACCAGAGTTATAGTTTGAGAATTGTGAAACTCCAAGTGGAGCAACTGTTTAAATATTTAAAGAAATGCGAGGAGTATGCTCTAATAATCAGCAAATGTACATAAGTATTAGGGTTTTTCTATGATATACCCCTGTGTTTTTTATAATTCTATAATGTACCCTTAATTATTCTACATTGTACCCCTGTGTTTTTTAAGTTTTCTACAAAATATCCTTAGTGTGTATTAATGAAAACGGACGTTAATGATTTTTGAATTCCCACCCAAACCTCCATTTAGTGCAATCTACTTCCACCCAAACCTCCCCATCCCCTCCACCCCCCCCCCTCCCCCTCGATTTCCCTGACCCCCCCCCCCCCCCCTTCGATTTCCCGCAAAGAACCTCCCCTCCCCCTCGATTTCACGCAGCAATTTTCAATGCATCGTGCGGTTGCGAATGGAAGAGAGATATCCGAGTGTTGATTTTGTGTTGAAACACGATTGAATCCTGGGTTTATTTTTTAAAAAACAATGGCGAGGATGGTGGTGGTTGTTGTTCACAATGTGCGTGCGAGGGAGGGAAGGGGTGGAGGGGAGAGGGTGGGGGGCCGCGGAAAATCAAAGGGGAGGGGGTCAGTGGCGGCGATCATGGTGGTTACAGGGGTGGAGGGGAGGGGGTGAGGGCTGGGCTGGGGGGTTGGCAGGGGGAGGGTTGAAAGAGAAGCCCAGAAATGCAAAGAGAATTTAACGGTAAACGTTACGTACACTTAACGTAGGGGTACTATGTAGAAAACTTTAAAAACTTGAAAGTACAGTGTAGAATAAAAAAACATTAGGGGTATAACGTAGAATTTTAAAAAACACAGGGGTATATCATAGAAAAACCCTAAGTATTATTAATACAAATTTCTACTCAGTGATTAATTAGTTCGGCAACTTGACTCCTACACCATATAGAACAACACTTGCATGATTTATCATGGATTACAAACCGCATAGGCACATAAACAAATGTGCATAAATAATCCGGAGTAGTAATATAGAGAAGATATCATGAGTGATTATTCAGATCTTAAAAGACACAAAACTCTTATTCTAGTAGGAGAGACGGAATTACATAAGTTGATTGAATAGGACAGTTTAATCTATAGTTAGTCTATACATGTATAATGTATTGTTAGAATATGTGGATTAATTTTTTGAGATGCAAAATTTATTCTTTCATTGAGCTTCTGCCCGCCGCTGGTTAAGGAAGTTGCATTGGCAATTTGACTATTATTTTAATTTATAGTCCTCCATCCACTTGTACAGCTTTCAAACTCATACGTAAATGTCTTGTACCTAAGCTATGCTGCTGGCGCATCTATGGTACCATGTTGGTATCATGCATCTCACTTTAATTTTGCTGATCACTAATTTTTTGGTTCGGTCAAACTGATAAATCCTTTCTAAAATTCATATAGCAAAGATCTTAAGATATATGCAGATGCGCTATATATTATTGTAGTAGTAGTAAGTGTTTCTAGGAGCAGGAATTGTAACAACAAGACTCTAAGTGCATTTAAATAATCAATTATTAAATAGTTTAATTATTAAATAATCAAATATTTTAATATATACTTCATTCCTTTTGTGAAGAAAATGGAGTATAAAGTTTGTTTTCCAACCAAGGAGGTACGAAATCAAGCTCTAAGTTGAGATAAGGAGTAGTAGCTATTTATAAAAAAAATAAGATTGATGCTTGTTTTCTTAACTAATGTGGGACTTTAGTGCCTAGTGGAGTACTATTTAAGGTCCAAGTTGGATTACATATTAAAATATAAATAGTAATGTAAATTTTATCGAACGTGTTTGCGAGCTTTCGAGCCGAACTCTATTAGGCTCAGGCTCGGCTCGTTAAGGTCTCGAGCCGATCCCGAACTCGAATCGAGCCCCTCCGAGCCGAGCTTTGACCGAGCCGAATCCGAATAGTTTGCGAGCCGTCCTGGCTCGTTAGCACCCCTAAGCAGGATAGTGGTGCTTCCAATTAAGTTCCGATATTAGTCCACAGTAGTCACCACTCACCCGACGACACTAATATATAGTATATAGCAAGGTGATGGAGAACAACATTTGCATCTCACTTTAGTATGAGAAAAACACAATAATAAATGGAATAAAGTATACTTTGTGTTTGGTCTCTAACAAGGAAGATGTTGAGCTGGGTAATAATTGTTCCAAGCAGTTATTCTAGGGTGCTTGGGTATTGCTTTTACCGTCATATGAAGGGTAATACAAGTCTAGAAAGTAACCTTAACTCTTGATCTAGGCATGTGGTTTGAGCTCGATCATATTAGTTACTCCTTTAAAATTTTCAGCCTATTACCCAATTTAGGCAAAATCCCTAATGCTCAGAATTTATATTGGCAATAATGAAAAGTCAAAGGGTAAATATTTCAGAGAGAAGGAAATACAAGATCTAGTTTGAGTGGTATTATTAGGACATAACTCTTAAAAACCAATCTTTAATGCCTTGATGGCGAGTTAGATACTTAGATTCTACCATGCATACATTAAACTTTATTACTAATGGATAAACAACCCGGCCATTAGATAAACTAAGTTTTATCCGATTATTACTGTTGATTACTGTTTCTAAGGGTAAATAATCAGGTGAATTGTTGTACACTAAAAAAATATAGAAGATGCATTAGGTAAGATTCGATCCCGTGATCACAAGCGTATATACTAATTAATGTCTTAACCACTAAACTAAGTGATACTTAATGTTATTACTTCAAACTAAAATATTTATAAATGAAAGATATAATTACCCGGAGCATAGTCCGGGCCTAAAAACTAGTTACTTACTAAAACATGAGAAAGTGAGTGAGCCACAATACAAATTTGAAAGGTTGGAGGCGATTCTTTTGGTTTGGCCCTTTACTTCTTTTCTTGGTAAACATTAGGACTCTTAGACCATTCCGAATATTTTTGCATTCTAAGGAAGTTCAGTACCATTCGGCAATCTGCCATGTTCCTTTTTAAGTCAAGATAATCTACGATTAACAAGACAATATTAAACCGAAATAGTAAGGGTATAGAACTGTAGATTATTGTTATTAAAATTTCGATTTAGATTTCACGATCCTAAAATATTATTATCCTATAGGACATGAATTCCTAAACTTTATAGAATTCCGAACTAAAAGAAATTCACAAGGTTCAAAACTCTAGATCTTAAAATCCTAGTTTAATTCTTCTCGGAAAAAAAAAATCCTAGTTTAATTACAAATCCAATATCTTATAATCCTAGTTTAATTACAAATCCAAAACCTATTAAGCTTTGTATCAAAATCATTATAAATACATACACAAGGTTGAACATTATTATTCATAATCAAATCATACGTTAATTCACAATATCATAGTACTAAAAATTTGTGACAATGAGCTACTCCAAAAGAGCAAAATATTCTCATCAAGATGATTCAAATTTTGTATTTAATTTTGGCATTGTAATGATTAGCTTAATGGCAATCAGT
The DNA here is from genome assembly GCA_947646795.1 of Beta lomatogona. Classification (NCBI taxonomy): domain Eukaryota; kingdom Viridiplantae; phylum Streptophyta; class Magnoliopsida; order Caryophyllales; family Amaranthaceae; genus Beta; species Beta lomatogona. The sequence goes on along the minus strand of CANSNZ010001007.1, from coordinate 112,854 downwards.
CTTTTAATTTTTAATATAACTTTTGCCGAAGTTCGTAATCAAGAACGTATTGATGAAGTTCGTTTATCTTCTTCATCTAAGATTGCACAACCTCCTAATCAACAAGTAGAACATATTGATAAAGTTGGTTTAAATTCTTCATCTACGATCAATGATGGAATTTATCAACCTTCAGCACCATTATTGTCCGACATCTTTGGAGTTGATGAGAGTCACGACGATATAGATTTGGACTATTTTGATAATGATGAGTATTATGATGAATTTTAATGTTTTAGAAGCTTAATTTTATTGGAGGCAAATTATCCTATAGTTTTAGGGAAATTAGTGTTTTTTTGTTTCAGTTTAGCTCAGCAGGTTGTAGTATTTGTCAAATTAGTTACATATAAATGAATAAATAAATATTAAATATTTTTGTTATTTGCTACATTTAGTGACTAGCGTAGTGTCCTCGATTTTACTCTACATCTTGCATATCATTGAAAAATAATTATTAAGATTCTTTCTTTAATTTTGTCTGTTTTTATATTAGAAAGAAAGTTTATCATTGATTATTTGTCAAACAAAAAAGAACTCCCACATGAAGGAAAAAGGCTAATTATGAGAAAGATGAAAGTTTTACATTTGACAAGACACAAGAGGAAAGCGATAATTGCTGAATTTGCCGACATTTTATCACGTAATTTATTACTTACTTCTTGCCCCCTTCCCTCTCATGGTCATGGACTACAAAAATCAATTACTCCTCAACCATTAGGATGTATTGACTTATGCGAACTTATCGAAGTTTAGCAATTTATTTATATGACTTATTGTAACTTATTATAACTTGCTTTTAGTATATAAGCCAAGATAAGTTGAACGTATTACTACCTCAATAAATTTACCCACTAAATGAGTTGTAATTTACAAGGATTACAGACTTACAATGCTAATTAATTAACAAAATATGATCCTTTCACCCTTTTTTTTAATCAACTCCCTTTACCCCTACAGATATGTTTCTCTTTTCATAAATAAGTTCACATTTCTTTTGAAATATAAAACTTATATACCAAATTAAAATAAGTTGAACATATCATAATCTTAGCATACTTTTACAGACCGAAAGAGAGTTTTGGTTTGATCTCAAATACACATAAAGTGTAATAAACATAAGTTACCAAGAAACTTTGTTTGCGCTCTTCTTCTTCTCTCACAAGTCACAACCTTATTTTCCATTCTGGATCTAGGAGCAAACAACATCCTTTGGGTGCATTGTAAAAAAAAAACATCCTTTTGGTGATGGTAAATCCAATTTTTTTTTCTTCTAAAACTAGTAATCAAGTTCTAGTCTACCACACCAGAGCGTACAACCCAAGCAGTGCAATTATCAATACTTTATGCATGCATGATACACAGCTGTGAATAACTTCAGGTGTACCATCCTTTAAATACATCCACATGTATGATAGTATAGTGTTCACAATGAAATAAAAAAACCAACATCAGTCAGACAGTCACAAGTCAGTATCTACAAGCAACATTGCTAAATGATACACCATATGCACATGGACTATGCAATATGCACAGCTCGATTCATTCAGCCATAGTGTTATAAAAACTTTGATCAATTGTATCTAAACAGAGTCTACCAACAATATATCCAAAGAAAGGAATATGAAACTTGTAACAAAAGTAATACACTTTTTTGAATGTAGGAAACTGAAATTTTACTGAATAAAAGGAATTGTCAATCAGCAGGTATTAAAGAGCTCTTTCTGGTCTTTTACCTGTGTTTAGACATACTTTCTATAAACAATGCCTGCCAGTGAATGACATTTTGACAAGCCAAGAGCAATTTCTAAAATAATTCTCCCACCTCAATAAACTGTCAAATTTCTAGCTTAACTTTCCCGCTCTGCAAATTCATGTTCGACAGCTCTAATTTCAGCCTAAAAGTTTTCTTGTTCTGTGTGCTGTATATACAGTATCAGCAACGTTCACCAAGCAGCTATGAATTACGGAATGCCTGGCCATGACTTCATACGAGCAGAGAGGTGTGCTTTTGGTTAATATCACTTAAGATATCAAATAATAGTGTTTGACTATGTAAACATCTCCTGTGATGTCGCTGCGGGAGAAAAGGAAGTTTCTGGACGCCCTAGCAATTCACGAGTCATAGTTGCCTTCTCAGTAGGGATAGCATTGATCAGAGTATCCATCTTTCCATTACAATTCTCGTCAGCGGCTTCCCTCATCTCAAAATCCATACCAGAGGGGAACATGTTGCTTTTGCTGCGTGGTTGACGAGCACGTTTAGGCTTTTGATCTTGTGCTGTAGACGAAGAGCGCTTTCGACTCTGCCTTACTGGGTTTAAGAACCCAATTTCAAGAGCTTCAAGTGCTTTGGTTGTAAGAGGTCGACTCCTAGTGCTTTGTCTTCTCGGCTGTTGATCTGATGGATCTTCACTCTTTTTAGTGGATCCCACAGAGACAGAACAGACTAAGGGATCCTTCGTATCAGAGGGGCCAATGGTGGCAGCATCTGTATGCTCTGGCTTCTCCCTGTCTGGCTGTTGAGGGGCACTATTTTCTCCTTCTTCCAGCTTTACTTTGTCATCACTCTCAGGAACCTGAGGCAAGTTCAAGTCAATAACATTCTGTTCTCGAGGCAATTTTGCATTCTCTTGGGGAAATACAGAACCATCATGGGTCAAACACTGTTCTTGGAGAATCCTCACATTGGCAATTCCTGCAACTAAAGATTCCGCAGATGATACTTTCACATTGCCAGGCTTACTAGACGCAACTAAAGATTCCGCAGATGATACTTTCACATTGCCAGGCTTACTAGACGGAACAGCATTGTTTGTCATCATTGCTCTAGAAGCAGCACCTCTTTTATTAACTCTAGCTGGTAAGCTCAAAACACAAGTCACCTCCGCCTCAACGCAAGAAGCTACCCTCCGTCTTTTTGTGACAGAACCTGCGCAGCTTGAGGGGCCAGGTTTTATACGACGGCTGAATTGGTGTTTTATGGTCCTTGATTTGTGGTCTGTCAGTATATTAGCATCAGCTGACTTTTTTAGAGGTTCTAAGTTACTACTGCCTGGCATTCTTTCGCTTGGACCAGTTATACTCGTTAATCCTTTTGAATGAGTGAAAAAAGTTTGGCTCTGAAGACCACTTCTCATAGTATTAGTACTAACCTCCAATCCTGTATCAGCTTTTCTGAAAGAACATCTTTTAGCTTCAAGGGGTAAACTCCTCAGTTCTCTCACCTTAGATGGGTTATCTTCATTAGCCAGACTGGTATCAACTACAGTGAACTTGAAAAGATTTGAAATTACTGAGGAAACACGAGGCTTAAGGTAACAATGGCGTTCATGATCAGAAGAATCTTGATCATTGTCTGATTTCAATTCTATGGCCCACCCATTTTCCATTTTGGAGCTGCTAGGTCCAGTTTCATCAGCCTCCAGCTCGAGAAGCTCTGGTTCACCAGCAACCTTAGCTAAGACATCACTCACAGAATCAAAGTAGTGGTCTCCCTTCGAGAGCTTCCTACGGGAAAATTTCTTAATCCCGGGCATAAGAAAAACTAAACAATTCTTTGAGCCTGCATAGCCATCACCTCTTGGCTGCTCAGAATGCCAACCTCTTGCTAACAAACGAGGCCAAACAGCTTCCCAGAAGAGATCATTTGATCGAGCTTTGCTAAGACGAAAATCTCCTGTTAGATACTTTACTATCTCAGCACAGGTAAGAGAAGAACAGGCCTTGCCAGAAGGAATTTCAGGTCGCTGAGTGAACATTTGGCTGTTCTTTGAGCTATCCAAGATGAATGTCGTGAGATCCTCCTTTCCCTTGCCAATTCCTACAGCTTCTACTAAAGCATGTATGCCAACCAATGTTTTGAGTGAGGAAACATATTCATCTAATGTTGTCCTTCCCTCAGCAAATGCCTTAGAAGCCTGACAAAAGTTCAAATGGATCTTTGTTAAGATCAACAAGAGCAGGAGACAATATATAAATGAAGAACAAACATGTACTAATCATTGTCTCCAAGTCCATCTCTCCATTTAACTTTCGAAAATTAGAAACGCAGTGTATTTTCTATTTGTAATTTTGCTAAAGAAAAGAAATGCTAAAAGTGAGAGATTAGATGAAGATACTATATGATGCTTAGATGCATATGTTCAATGAGGAGAATATAATGCAGTGGTGGTCTCATTAGTAAAAGTATTTCAATGATTCAATTTCTTCTATTATCAGGCTGAATCACATAATCTTGGGACTTCTGATGTCTTTGTATCTTTCTCGTTTTGTTCTGGATATACTGGCCTTCACACTTTGGAGGTAAATAATACAAGGACGAAGACCCCATGCAATCATACTCCTTTAAATTTATTTTCAAGTATAAGTGGCAAATAACAGCAAATACCTCCAACAATTTAGTTTTGGATTCTTCAGAGAGATGAGGAGATAAACGAGCAAAAAGTTCATGCTGCCTATATCCTGTGAAAAATCTATGTCCAAGTACACACTTCCTGTTCCTCATCTTCCGGCATTCAGACCATCTACGATATCCACGGGACCCATAAAACTGACCATAATAATATGCCAAAATTTGTCCCAGCCGTTTGCTCTCCATGAACCTCATCACTAGAAGAAGATTCTTCCCAAATATATACAACCCAAGTAGGAAGCAATCAGCTTCAAAATCACTCCATGAACCACTTGATTGACCGGGAACGAGGCAGTATGTTCGGTTAGGGGCATCAGCTTTGACATTGGACTCTTCCTTTACTAAAGCCATCTGGCTCATTCCCACAATTTTTTCAGATTCCACAACCCCATTTGTGCAAACTGCATAAGAGTTGGTGCAAAGTTCCATCCCGTCTTTGGTTAGATTTGCCTTATTATAGACCCACATCACTGGTAAGGGAAGTCCCATTAGAAAAGAATGGGAAGAGTCCACTAAGCCTTCTGTGTCTGCTGGATTCATCATTAGCTTAAGATGTTCAGGCTTGTTTAGTATAGATGGGATTTCCACCTGGTACTCATCACCAACTCGTGGATGCACCAGCGGTTCTCCAAATATGTCATTTGAATCAGGAGAATCCGGCGAGAGAGAGGATTCAGAAAATGTTTCTGGTGAGCTTTTGTCTGCTTGATCCAGGTGACTTGAATCCATCTGTAACCGGAGTTTGGAGAGAAACCACATGAGTATTTGCAAAAGGCAAGGGGAAGGGGGAATACTGCTTCACAAAATCAGGAAACAAAACCATTGAAACAGTTCTCCTCGTTCATGTAGTGCACCAATATTGAAGTTTTAAAAAAAGGCACAATTATGATCTAATCTGAATAATCTTTTCGATAAATTACGACTTCTGTTGACCATAGGCAATGTCAACTATAAATTTTGTAGCATCAGCACATTAATGGATGCATACCTCAAAGTCAGTACAAACAAACGAAGTTTATCAGATGCAAAAAGTCCTTAATTTTCAAAAATCCGAAAAAAAAGAAGAGAGAAAGGTCTGATTAAGACTGGACCAGGTGGAGTCAAATTTAGCTCTTAAGACATTTATTACACACAATTTGCAAGACATGAAGCAAATTTTCTGTAAGAAACAGCAGTATTTGGATGACAATTTGCCAAGAGTTGGATTTTGCTATCATCATCTATATGAACTTCCAATCGAGCTTAACAAAACTATCATTTGCGAATTGAATTAGGGTAGCTCTTATTAGGACTAATCTCAACATGTTTTTCCGAAAACTATTTTACTTTAAAGGAGAAAAGAGCAAAGCTTAATAATACACGTCAATCAACAGCTATAACACAGCGGACTGCATGAAGAGTCTGAACAATCTGATATATATCAGCTTAAACCGATAAATCACAAGAAACACTGGGGAAACATTAGTAATTTACTACTGCACGAAGGCTTGGCAAATATGACAATTCCAGAAGATGATCTTTACCCTTGCATCTATCCATCTGTTGGTTTAGCCTGTCATTATACCCCCTCTTATTCTACGCACATTTGCATCCATGTATGCAAATTGTGCTCTAAACTGCAAGATGCTAATTGCAGTAAATCACTAAGGTACAATTAATGCTAAACCTAAAAATTCTAACATTTTTGAGGACAATGAACAAAGGATTAATTGTCAAACCAATCTCCAAGACGGCTATAGCGAAATCATAGAGAAGATATATCCCAAAGTGCTTCAAATATGGAGAAAATACAAGATGTAAACACTAGAGAGTCGGGTGAATATGTAGTTGTTTTTCTCTTCCACCGACTTCTTAGCACTTTCCACAGTTTCAATACCAAATGAAAGGTTCTAATGTACGTTACTCCTACTCCTCATTCCAAACAACAATCCCTACATAAAGATCTATATGATGACACAATTGGATACCTAGATTCAACCAAATACAATGAGACTCCTTTTAATTTATCAATTTCCGATAATCAGATTTACAACCATATCCAGGATTTTCATTGAGCTCGATCTACAATGTCGCCTTAATTGTCATGTCATTTTCTTCATCAACAACGTGTGCAAGATAAATCTGACATTATTTATACAGTTTCAGCACCTAAATGCACACACAGTAATCTCCATTTCATATAGAAAATCTGATCTGGTATCTGATCAAGACATGTTCCTTATGAGTAGAATCAATGAGGATACATACCTTGCACTCAACATATTATATAGAAATTTACAAAAAAGTCAGAAAAACTTCAACCATGCCCAAAAATAACAAAAACCACCCAACAAATTCAGGATTCTTTATATGAAATTTTCCAAAAGATTCATGTAGCGAAAATCTAATTGTTATCACAGATTTCAATCAAACCCATCCTTAGAGTAAATGGTAAACCCGGCCGGGGACGAGAAGTTCCAAACTTTCTCTCTCCTCCACCCTCCTAACCACCTCTCCTGCAACCCCCCCTCGAGCAGAGAATTATTCTGCTCAAACAAGCAGAAATTTGACAGCAAAAAACAGTTATAACATAACTTACATAAGAACCCAGAAACCAAATTCCACAAAAACCCATTTAATACTTCGATATCACCAACCAATGATACAAAAACCAGCATTTTAGATCCATTTTCTCTCCAAAATTTGAACAAAAACCACCAAGCACGTAAACCAAACAAAAATAACATCAACAACAAACATGTTCAAACCATAAATTAGTCACAAATAAACCATACAATTCAACTTCAAAAGCAACAACATATACCTGCAACAAAAACAAGCAAAAAAAGCAGCAAAACAAAAATACGAAACATACCCAAGAAGAAAAATAAATATGCAAGAGTTAAAACACAAATATGCAAAAATAACACGTGATCCAAGTCTTTTCTTACTATATAAAATCATCATAGGAAAATAACCCAACAAATAGTTCAAACAAACACTTACATTAACGCATTTTTTTCTTCTACAACCATAAAAACAAAAATACATGAGTACAAAATATAAGGAGGGGTAGAAGAACATTTGCATTGACTATAACTAATTATTAAAGAAGCTTAAAACGTCATAAAAAACGTGAGGAACCAAATTTGAACAAATGGGTATTTTGGGTTAGTTTTTGATTAAGGACTTTTGATTATATTCTTAAGTTTTTCCTTTGTACACAATACCAAACAAGACATAAAAATAATATATAAAATATAAGTACCCATAAAGCAAAAACTACAGATAAATGGTGGGTAAGAGAGAGAAAATAGTATACCATAGTTTCTTCAGAGGTGTAAGCTTTAGGAAGTGTTTGGTTTAGCAAGAAAATTTTTGAAGGTGTGGGTCGAAGAAGAAATAAGGGAGCCAAAGTCGTCCTCTTCTTTGCATAACAGGAGAGAGAAAGAGGAGAGAGAATGAGAGATGTATTTGTTGTGTAAATTGTGTTTACGAGTTTTTAGAGAGAGAGAGAGAGTGAGATGTGGGTTTTTTTTTTTTTTTTTTTTTTTTTTTTTGGGTTTTTGTTTATATTTGGAGAAATGAAAGTGAAATGTCAAAATAACCCATAGTATGTTATGTTGATACTTGTCATAACTCATAAGTGTGTTAATAATATATGGCCAACTAAATTGTCCTATAGGACTTTTTGGACCTTTCAATTAAAGTTAGGAGATAGAATTTTAATACAATGGGCTGGATGGCTTTTTTGTGTGTTTTTTAGTAAAGTTTTTGGGGATTTAATCTTATTACTATTTGGATAAATTTGGTTAAAAAGGTGAAATAGAAGTGTGAGTTTGGGATGTGAGTAAAAACATTGCCAAAGGTTAAAGAAATAAGTTGAAAGTTCATTAGTTTAAAATTAGATTGTAAATGGAGAGATGGGTTCTCTAAGCTTTTTTGTATGTCTATTATATATATAAAAAAAATGATTTGAATAGATTTGATTAAAATTATTCTTTGTTTTGTATTAAAGTTATCTATTAGAAGTGTGTATGAAATAAGTATTAGGTGAGTTATAATTCTAGACATTCTACCTAGTAAGTAAAATTATTCACGAAACTTTTCATGATCGCTATAGAGAAGTTCAACCAATCAATTAGGGGTTAAAATGAATATTAGAGAGGTAATATTTCCTCATTACAATTATTTATCCTTATATGAATGGATCATATAGGGTTTGAAATTATAGGGAGATGGTTGTTATGACTTGGTCGAGAGAGAGAGAGAGTGAGGATCATTACTATCTTCTTAATGAATTCTTTATAACTTGTTTATCTTATTACCAGGGTCCTTGAGGAAAAAGACATATCACATACCCTAAAAATTTATGCACCTGTATTAGAAATTACGCTTATTGTATATCCTTATCTGGCCATCCCAAATGAGCTAGTGAATGAGCGATTTTCTTAATTGATGGAAATGAGTGAATGTTAATTTTGTTATATTAAACGACGAGGCGGGATGATGAATCTTTTTTTTTTTTTTTTCCACAGAATGGGCACAAAAGTCCATTTGTAATTTATCTTTTTCCTAAATTGCCTCCCTATATAATCAAGTAATATAAATAAATAAAAAGAGTCCTTATATATGCCGGAAATCTTAAAAAAAAAAACCTTTAAGAGTGGACTGAAAATGTACTCTTTAAGATGCATCTATCCCAATTTCCACCTAGTAATCATTAACATGTAATCTACGAAGATACCTCTAAAATATATGTTTATCAGCGATACATGTATCACATTTACATAGAACCATTGATGAGTTTGAATTTATTACTTGCACCTCAAAGTTGTAGCACCAGAAACAAGTGGAATAGAAATTTAAGGCCATTAGTTTATTCTGTGAAGAAGTCCATTTGTATAACAGGGATTTTGAGATAGCTTTTATAAGAAGATACAGATCTATGACCTACATGCTAAGTTTTACTCCACCAGTCCACCGTAGATGTGTTACAGGTATATAATTACCCCGTTTCATGATAGCTTTTTTTTTTATATAAAAAAAAAAGTAAGATGAAGATTTCTTGTGAGTGAAAGAGAATTGGATTCCACTTGATAGGAGGAAAAAATCAATTTCCTATTACAGGGATGAAATGAGGGTCTCCAACAAACTAGGATTATATTGAATCTTTAGTGATATATATGATCACAATTGTTACTTTTTTTTTTCTTCCACTGAGTTTGCATAACATGTAGCCTAAAAGGTTTACAAACTAAAATTCAACGACCGTCAAAAGAAAAGAAAAAAGACTAGCAACTATAATCCCAATTATTGCTGATCGACTTTCTCAAAACGATCCCAACAATTGATTATTTAGCCGTCAGCTTAACTCTAACTATAACCCTACACTTCTCAAAAGACTCTATCCTTACCTACAACCCATAAATATCCCGTTAACTCTCTAACACTGTGTTTGGTAAGGAGGAATTGGATGAAGAAAAAAAAAGATAATGGAAAGAAAAAAAAAATACTTTCTTATGTTTTGGTAAAAAGAAAATGATAAGAGATTAAGGCTTTGTTCTTTTGGACTGAATTGAACTGAACTTAATTTGTCTAAACTGAACTGAAATGAAATGAATGAAAACTGTGAGAGAAAACTAACTGAACTGAACTGAATTAAACTGAATTTGTCTGAACTGAACTGAACTGAATTTTCATTAATTTAGTCCAAAAGAATAGAGCCTAACTTGAAAAGGAAAGGAAGTGGGAGGAAAGAATACATAATAAATCTTCCTTTTCTTTTTCTCCCAAAACTTGAGGAATGGGGGGAGAAGAGATAATTAATTAAATTCATTCCTACCAAACGTTAGAAAGTTTAATTCACTTCTTTTTGCTTCCTTTCTCATCTCTTCCCTTCCCTTCCCTTCCTTCCTTCCTTTGAGCTAGTCTTGCGTGAACCTGATCCATGTTAATATTAGTGTGGACCAAAGCCACTCATTTGACATATTAACCCCTTTTTTTTCCATATAGTAACCTTTTACAATTCAAAACTACACTAATCTACCATTTTCTAACACGATAAGAGTTTTTTTCCCCATACAATCACCCTTTCTTGCCGTAATTTATTAAAAATTTATAATGAAAGTTAAACTTTATAACATAGCATCTTTTTTATCATACATAGTCACCCATACTATCTACAACTACTCCTCTTTCTAAATCTATTGGTTTTTAACATAGTGAGTCATAAATCACATGTACCAGCATTAGTGCGGATCATATCCATATAAATTTTAACCCTTTTCTTTCCTTTACTAAAAATACCAAACACAGTGTAAGATTTCTAAGGCCTCTCTCATCTTTCCCTTTTCCCCACCCCCTGCCGCTGCCATAGCCACCTTCACCATCACCATCACCAACCCACAACCAAACCACTCATACAGACTACAGTCATACTTATTAACACTTCCACCACCATTCAATATTTATGAAATTTATCCTCTAAGTAGCTCACCATAAACTACATCTGTGCTTGATATTTGATTATCATACTTTCCACACAACAAAGATTTAAACTTTCTCCCTGCCATATCAAGACATCACAACAAAGAGGAATCCCCGTTGCTCAAAACTCAAAAGTCAAAAACGTAGCAAAACTTAAAAGACTCGCTCTGGACAATAAAAGAACAAAAAAAAGGATGTGTGGATGTGCCGTGGCTGGCATAGTTAGGGAAGGAAGAAGAGGAGAGAGGTCAGGGAAGAGAATAAAAGACATAAAAATATAATTTAATCTCGCCAATAAGAAGGTGACATGTCATCCTGTTGACGTGGTCAATAGGTGATAAATATTTGAGACTATTCTCACAAAGAAATATATATACTTCATACTCCATATATTGAATTATTCTAACTATTGTTAAGATTATTCTGCGAAGGTTTCTAATAGTTGAGTTTATAGGTGTTAAATAATTATTTTTGAAAAATAATTATGGAGAACATCTAACTGAATAGGACCATATTGGTGATGCTGGGCATTTTTCCCCAGTGATTGATCATGTTAAGGGTCATACTCAATGTTATTAGGATTGGAATCCTACCGTGGATCGTAAGCGTTGATAGGATCGAATAGCAGGATTGTAAGATCCTACAACATAGAGTAAATTAGTGACAATTATGTTATAATGTGGTCAAAAGACTCATGCGTTATAACTTTACACATATTAATAATGATATTTTTCATTCCCAAATGGTGATATTAGTTCAATACTCTAAGATTGAAGTGACATGTGACCAAAAGCTAGCTGATAGGACAAAGATAATGCTTGGAATTATTTTGTGAAATTTTATGATAGAATCGGATTGTAGAATCGTAGGATCGTAGAATCGTGTTATGATCCTACCATGTGAATTTTGGTAGTTGGGTAGGATCGAAAGATCCCATTAAATTAAGATTCTATGTAGGATCGGGATCGAAAAGGTCCTTCCGCATAGTAGAATCTTAGGATTTTAAGATCCGGATCGGGATTTTAACAACAATGGTCCTGCTCTTTACCTTATTTTTGCTTATTTAAAAAAAAAAGTAAGAGAAGATCTAAAAAATTCAAAATATTCATAAAAATTTAGAAGAAATGAGATGGATAGAACAAAATCTAAGACCCACAGTAATTTGGAACTGTGAATTAATACTTAGGTATAGAGATTTTCAAAAATATATCAAGCAAAGTTTGGTCTGATGGTAAAGATTATATTTCACAACCTTAAAAGATCAAATTCTACTAGGGACATTGTGGGGGTGAGAATTCTCCTTACCTCTCTCTCCCAGTTCTAAGATGGTCATAAAATTATATTTTTTGTATCTGTTGTTTTTCTAACCTCTTAATTAAGAATAATAAAGTTATGGAAATTTAAGATTCTATTACTCGATCGGTTTGAAATTTTTCCTATGAATTTTTTTTTGTGAGGAGAATCGAGCTATTGATCATTTGACAACAACTTTAACCTATCTAGTCTAATTGTTTAGACATAATAATTTTGGTTTCCATGCGATGTAGAAGTACTTCATCATCTGATTTTTCTTGCTTTAATACTTCATTCGTCCCAAAATATTGGATTCATTTATTTTTTATGGTCTCCAAGTATAAAATTTTTGACTATTAGAGTGAACTAGCATCTTTAACTATACATTAATCGAAATTGATATCATAAAAATATATATTAAGACGATTACGTTTTTTTTTTTTTTTTTTTTTGACGGGGACGATTATGTTAAGATATCGCATTAATATGGTTGAAATATATGAACTTAGACTTTATAATTTAAAATGAATCCCGCATTTTGGGATGAAGGGAATACCCTGATTCAATCACTGTTTGCAAGTGGATATGATTCTTATTGCTCTTGGAATCTAGGAATAGTTTGATTGAGACAATAACTATTCATTAAAGTAAATGATAGATCATGTGCTGAAATCTAGTTTAGATATAATCCTCATGAAATTGATGGTCTTTTCAAACAGCAAAGCCATGGTTAACGGTCAAAAAATTATTCGGAAGTTCACGTCCAAGGGTTTGGGGCATCCTTAACAATGAGTGAAAAACAAAGATCAAGTGCTTGATCTTAAAATTGGGTTCTTAACAATGATTGGAAAAAAGATTGATGAGTGATTGGGGGAAAAAAATGTATCGGACTAGTGAAATGGTGATCAGGCGTGGGAGTGGGACCCACTGCCTGATCTGACAAATTATAAATTTTTTTTTGTCTTTCCCCCAGCCAAAACGATGCGTTTTGGCTAGAGCTGTGAGAGAGCTCCAGCCAAAACGCATCGTTTTGGTTTCGTCAAAAAAAAATTAGATTTGTCGTGCGTCGCCGACCGACCCACGAACCAACAGGCACGCGACATTTGTCGCCCTTTCCACTTGGCCTGCTCCTATTGGTCATTTAAAATATAACCGTTGAAAATTTTGCAACGGTTATATTTTAAAAACTACAAATCAAAAAAAAAAAAAAACCAACGGCTCTATTTTTTCGAGCTCTATAAATAGAGACCCATTTTGCTATATTTTGGACACACTTAATTTTCTCCATCTTCCTTCACTAATTTCTTCTACTTGTTCTAATTTATTTCATTAACTCTTCTTCTATTGCTCTTTTATTTTAAAATTCTTATAATTATGGAGCCTAATAATCCTAATTATATAAGAAACCAACCGCAAAACCGCTCAAAAAACCAAATGCCTAGGCAACAAAATCGCTCAAATACCTCTCAAAATAACTCAAATTATCGTCAACCCTCTCAAAATCAGTCAAATTATCGTCAACCCTCTCAAATAATTACGAATCAAAAGGGTGAAAATTCTCAATATTATTCTCTTCAATATGATAACCTTTACCATGAATCTCCATCTGAAAATGCCAACCTTTCATATCATCAACCTGATCCTAATTATGGATTTTCTCAATATCAAGAAGATTCATCTCCATACGATGATGTTGATGAGGATGGTGGTCATTACCAACAAGGTGATAGTGATGTTGGTCGATACCAAGAAGGTGATGATTCTGATGATTATGATGAGTTTGTTCAGCCAACTCAATCCTTTTCGCAATTACTATCACCTAATCTATCTGAGCAACCACAACCACAACCACAACCCAATCAATCACAACATCCACCTAATGCAGAAGCAAGTTGTGGTGGAAAGAGGGTTTGGGATCATGTTGAAGATGAGAATCTCATCTCAGCATTTATGAACACTTCTCTTGATAAGGTGATTGGGACGAGTCAAAAGAAAGGCGTCTTCTGGGGAAAAGTTTGGGAAGCTTTCGAGGCAGGAAGAATTGCCAACCCAACAGAAATTTTGCTCCAAGAAATGCGGATATGGTGAAAGGTCGTTGGAGTAGACTTGGTCCACGGGTTTTACTATTGGCTGCATTTTATGACGAAGCTCTTGCAAGAAAGAAGAGTGGTCAAAACGATAATGATGTTCTGAAAGAAGCTCATTTATTGCATAATAGGGAACATGGTAGGTTCATCCTCGAACATGCTTGGAAATTGATGAGGAGGTTTCGTAAATGGAGGGCCATAGTTAAAAAATCATTGGAAACTCCACGTGGTCGCCCCAAAAATCCACAAGAAAATGTGGATTCACCTACAAGCGGAAGTAGCTTTAAAAGGCCGAGAGTTGATAGAAGTGACTCAATGCCCGAGACACCTACCAGTGGTGATGGAGGTGACGTCGAGCCACGAGGAGATGGTGTGAAGAAAGCGAAGTCTAAGCTGAAAGGGGTGGCTGGTCAGACAATTGAGTGTTTCAATAATTTTAATGAAATACTTCGGATCCATTCAGAGGGTAGGAGTGCAGATGTTGAAATAGAAGCCAGAAAGTTGAAGGTTGAAACAAGGAAGGTTGCTGCAAAGGAACAAGAAATAGCGCTGCAAATCAGGAGCTTGAACATACAAGAGTATCATAAGAATTGGGATTTGCTGCAATCATTGTTTGCAAAGGAAAATCGAGCACCATTTGAGGAGGCAATGGTTGAGAAACTAACAACATGGTTGACGAATAATTCTCCTTTTGAAGTAATGTTTATGTTTAAGTTAAGTTTATGTTTAAGTGTAGTTCATGTTTGAGTTTAAGTTTATGTTTATGTTTATGTTTATGTTTAAGTTTACGTTGAAGCTTAGTTTATGTTTAAGTTTAAATTTTAGTTTATGTTTATGTTTATTTTAAAGTTTATGTATAAGTTAATAATTGTATGTTTAAGTTCAATTAATAAAAAAAAGTAAAAAACCGTACTTGTGTAAATTCTTGTTTAAGCTTCAATTATTATATGAATTGACATTTCAATACAACTTTTTACATTATTGAACTGTTTTTAACATTATTGTTCTGTTTTTAACATTATTGTACTGCTTTTTACATTACTGTAATGCTTTATATATTATTGTACTGTTTTTACACATATATTATGCTTTTTACATTATTGTACTTGCTTTTTTGTATTATTGTTATGCTTTAACATTATTGTACTTGCTCTGCTTTTACATTATTGTACTACTTTTATTTATTATTGTTATGCTATATAACTCATGCTTGCTTTTATGTATTATTGTTATGCTTTAACATTATTGTACTTGCTTGTTAAATTATTGTTCTGCTTTAATGTATTATTGCTCTGCTTTTACATTATTGTACTACTTTTATGTATTATTGTTCTGCTATATAACTCATGCTTGCTTGTTCACCATTTGCTCACACCAAATATAAACGCATTGTCAAATTTATACAATGAACTCCTTCAACTTAAACTTTACCGCTTCAAGTTCATCTAGTTCTGAGGATGAAATAAGATCATCCCGAGCAAACATTGATGAACAAATAGATGAATTCTTGATCAATGTTGTTCAACCAAATATTCCAACTCTTATATCAAATGTTACTCCAGCACCAAGGAATAGAAGAGCAAAAGTGACTGATCCTAATAAGGATCATCACCGGCCTATTCGAGGCAGGGAAGAAGGCCATAGACGATTGTTCAATGATTACTTTGCCGATCAACCGATCCTATCCTCGTCGTTTATTTCGTCGAAGATTTCGAATGCAGCGACATGTCTTTCTTCGGATTATGGAAAGTGTCGTACCAAGTGATACATGGTTCACTCAAAAAAGAGATTGTACCGGACGGTTAGGTTTATCTCCCCTTCAAAAGTGTACAGGTGCTATACGAATACTTGCGTACGGGGTTGCGGCGGGCTCGCTTGACGAGTATGTGCGAATTAGTGAAAGCACAGTTCGAATAGCATTAATGAAATTTACCAAAGGGGTTATCAACCAATTTGGTGCCGAGTACTTGAGACGGCCAACTCCAGATGATTTGGCTAGACTACTTGCGTACGGTGAAGAACGTGGATTTCCAGGCATGATCGGCAGCATAGATTGTATGCATTGGGAATGAAAAATTTGTCCGACGGCATGGAAAGGACAATATCAAGGAAGAGCTGGTGTTGCTACATTAGTTCTTGAAGCTGTGGCTGATCGTGACTTATGGATATGGCATTCTTTCTTTGGGATACCAGGTTCGTGCAATGACCTGAATGTTCTTCACCGATCTCCTGTGTTCAGGGATGTTTTAGAAGGTCGAGCACCACCCGTGCAGTTTACGGTGAATGGTAACCAATACGATAAGGGTTATTATCTCACTGACGGTATATATCTGAAATGGGCAATATTCATTCAATCAGTTACATGTCCTCAAACTCGCAAGGACAAGTTATTTGCTCAACGCCAAGAAGGAGCTCGAAAAGATGTTGAGAGAGCATTTGGGGTGCTGCAATCTCGCTTTGCTATAGTTCGTAAACCATCCCTCGCATGGGATGAGGAAATTATCAATGATATCATGTTGTCTTGCATTATCATGCATAACATGATTGTGGAAGATGAACGAGATACATATGCACACTACGCAGATACTACTGAGTTCACTTCAAACACAAGTAATAATGCCGATGAATTTGAATATTATCATGATCGGATCGTAGATATCAACCGTTACATGGCGAATAGAGATGCAATTGAAGATCAGCATGTACATCAATCCTTGAAATGTGATTTGATGGCCAATATATGGCAGAAGTTTGGTCGTAACGCTAATTAAGAGCATTTCATTATGTATTTTATGTTTTTCGTTCCTAATCAAGTTTATAATTCGTTCTTGTATTTCATTATGTGTCTCTAATATATTAAAAATGCTTAATTGTGTCTCATAATTTAATTATTAGATCGTTAATTATGTATGCATAAGATAGTGGTAGCTAATTTCGTATTCAATTAATTAATAAAAATATATTAAAAACGCTAATTGCATATGCTACGTATTAATAATAGCTAATTATGTAGATAAACTAATTATAAAAATGATAATTATAATTTAAAAATTATTAATTTAACTAATTAATAATAAAATAGCAATTAGTATATTGAATATTTCATATCATTAAAAAGAAAATAATAAAAAATTGTATAATGGTGGTTGGGTGATGAGAGGGAAAAAGTAGTGTGGTGGGGTCAAAAAGTAGGAGAGAGAGGAAAAAGTAGTTGGGATGATCTTTTTTTTGGTTCATTGTTAAGAAGAAAGTGGGAAAAGATTGTGGAATGTAATTTTTTAGACAGAGAAAGTTAGAAAGAGAGTGGGGTGATCTTTTTTTTCATTCATCATTAATGGTGCTCTTTATTACTGTTTGTTTGCCAAAGCCCAAATGGTTTTGCTTTGACAAATCTACATCTCTAACTCAGTAACTCTCAGGAAGCATATGTGCGCGTCATGGACAATCGAGGGCCTATAAGTACGACAAGTGGCTCCAATATATTTTGGAGGAAATTGTGGGCCATGCACATTATACCTAAGTGGAAAACCTTCATCTGGAGATTGATGCATAATGCATTAGCCACTAATACTAATCTCAGGATCATGGTCAAGGAAGAATGCCTAATCTGTGGTCAGGCCAAAGAATCACAAGCTCATCTTTTCAGGGACTGTGAGGTCATCAAAAGAATATGGAAATGCTCGACATTAGGGCTGCTAGTGGAAAGGTATGCGTACTTGCCATTTGCCAATACATGACTGGGTGAGAAATTACCTACAATACATGTGGAAGCAAGACGCAAAAGGTACTCATACAAGTAAAATCTTCATTGCTATATTATGGGCAATCTGGTTGTACATGAACCAAATAATATTTAGAAGCTGCAACTAGAATCCTTCAGCTAGTTTGAAGCATGTCGAGAAGTTGCTAGATGAGAAATGGGAAAGAGAACGGAAACAACAAAAGGGTCAAGTGAGCGCAAGGTGGAACGCTGATCAGGGCCTGCAAGCCTTGCAAGATGAGGAAAGTGATCCAGAGTACTGCATCATACAAGTGGACGGGACTTTCAAACGTGTAACGAATAATGCTCCCAAAGTAGGAATTGGCTGGTGGGCAAAGTGAAGAAGCAGAGTTGCATTTCAAGGGTGTGAACAGATCATAAGTTCATCTGCTTTGCAAACAGAAGCCTACGTGCTCCTTCGAGGACTCCAGAAAGCAAAAGCAAAGGGGGTCGAAAAAAAAGTGAAGTCAGATTCGGTTCAGCTCATCCAGGCTATTACCAATCAGTCCAAGTTATTAGATATTTATAGTATACTTATAGACATAGAGGAAATGTATGGAAAGTTTCAGTCTTGTAAATTGGTAAATGTAAGTAGGAATAGGTGCCCATGACTTAGCCATTAAGGCTAGAAATGGGATGCAGTGTCAATTCTAGGCTTTTGTGTGTGCTTGTTGCCCCAAAAAAAAAAAAAAAAAAAAAAAAAAAACTCAATAACTCTCTACTACTAATACTATTAGGACCAAACCAAAAGAATCGTCTCCAACCTTTCAAATTTGTAATTAGTGAGTGTCCCGGGCGATGCCCCGGGTTGTTTCTTTTCGAAATGTTTTGTCTTGTGAGGAAAAAAATTGACGTCATAATTTGAAAAATACAAGAAATTCTAGTAAGAGTTTATGTGTACAATAGTCTATTATTATTACTATTAATGTGTTAGGTATCTAACTACTTGTGTAAGTCTTTTAATGAGATATAATTACAAGACCTTATTATATTTTATTTTGAAATACTGAACAATGATGTTATGTTGGATCAATGGTTAAGCTCTCACTTTTCATTTCAAATGTCACGTGTTCGATACCTTGTAACTACACGACATTATTTTTTAGTTGAGGGGTTTGACACGAAAATAGAGCACTTGCATTATAGCCTTAGAGGAGAGTGCCACATGGCACATAGACATTCTTAAGAACGCCTTTTAATATATTAGTATAGATGTGGCTCACTCACTTTCTCATGTTTTAGTAAGTAAATTAATCATTGTGGGGCCACTCGCAGCTTGCCGCCTAATCAAGTACAACAATTCACATGATTATTTACCCTAAAAAATCAGCAGTAATAATACGGATAAAACTTAGTTTATCCAATGGAATGTTTATCCAGTATTACTAATAGAGTTTAATGTATGGTCAAATCTAATTTACCATTGACGATTTGACGATTATTTTTTAATAGTATATTAGGAACAGGTAAGGTAGTTTACCCATTACTAATAATAGAGTTATATGTATGGTGGAATCTAACTCACCATCAACGATTGTTTTTTAGTCTACTAGGAACGGGTAATCTCCCCACAGAGTAGATAGTTATGCCCTAATAATTCCATCAAACAATATTATTTCCGTTTCTCTGAAATATTTAAACTTTGACTTTTCATTCTTGCTAATAAAAGTTTTTTAACATTAGGGATTGCCTAAATTAAGGGTAATGGGCTGAACATTTTAAAGGAGTAATTAATATGGGCTTAAACTACATGCCTAGATTGATGTTACTTTTTAGAAGTTGTATTATTCTTCGTACGAGGGTAAAAGTAATACCCAAGCATGAAGCACCCCTAGATATACTTTATTCCTATTTAGAGACCAGACACAAAATATACTTTATTCCGAATTTGATTGTGTTAGTTTTTCTCATGTTAAAAGTGAATGTTGTTGTTTATCCCATTGCTAAATTAGTGTCGACTAATATTGGAACTTGGAAGCACCACTATCCTGCTCATAGATGCACTTACTACTCCTACAATAATATAGCTCTATCTGCATTACTGCATATATCATAAGATTTTTGCTATATGAATTTTACAGAGGATTTATCACTATTTGAACGGACCAAAAATTAGTGAGCAGCAAAATTAAAGTGAGATGCAATAAAATGCATGATACCAATAGCCCAACACGGTAGCATAGGTGCGGCAGCATAGCATCATAAGACATTTACCGATTTACGTATGAGTTTGAAAGCTATACAACTGGATGGAGGACTATAAATTAAAATAATAGTCAATTTGCCAAATGCAATTTCCTTACAGCGGCGGGCAGAAGCTTAAGGAAAGAATAATCTTTGCATCTCAAAATATTAATCCACATATTTTAACAATACATTATACATGTATCGACTAACCATAGAGTAAACTGTCATATTCAATCAACTATGTAATTCCGTCTCTCCTACTCGAATAAGAGTTTTGTGTGTGAAGATTTGAAAAATCACTCGTGATATATTTTCTCTATATTACTACTCAGGTTTATTTATGCAGATATGTTTATGTGCCTTTACGGTTTGGTATCCATGATAAATCATGCAAGTTAGGAGTCAAGTTACCGAACTAATTAATCACTTAGTAGAAATTTGTATTATTATTTTTTTTTACAACTAGAAATCTATACAAATATATTAAAAGCCGTGCCTAAGGAAGTATATGTGCTACATGACACTCTCCTCAAATTTCTAATGCAAAGGTTTTATGTCTATGTGTACTCCTCAATAATAATAAAATTGTGTAATTGTAAGGTCTCGAACACGTGACCTTTGAAATAAAAAATAAGAGTTTAACCATCAATACACTATGACTTTGTTGTCTAATGTTTGAAATAAAATATGATAAAGTCTTATAATAAATATACTTGACTAAAAAGACTTAAACAAGTACATACATCTCTAACACTCTTATTATGTAACTAACAAGAGACTATTGAATGTCATATTCTCTTACACATAATTCCTTTTAAGCTATTATTTTGAATTTTTTTACTTATCACGTCATGACGTAAAATTTTCAATTTCTTAATGGACAAAAAATACGAAAAGTGGCAAAATAAATTATGAAATTTAAGAATAATAACATATTTATTTATTGTAACTGACTCGAGGCATCGCCCGGGTCATAATACTAGTTGTACATTAATTAAAAGAGGAAGTACAGCCTAATGCTAATACAACCCAAACTAAAACAAACACATAAACTTATAAGAGCCTCAAGAGCTCGTACATTCCACCTAATACAAAAATAAATAAAAACGAAACAAAGTCGCGTAGAAAGGGGCGCGTCGCCGGGTCGAGGCTTGATGATGGTGGATGCAAACATAGGATGGGCGATGGAAGTCATTGACGAAGCGATTGACGATCACGATTTGGACAACGAACAACCAACGGTGAGCGTCGCGTCTCACAGTATGAGCAATCCCAACGATCTGTTATCATTTGGGATTCCGAGCTCATGACCATGTGAGGAGTCACGTCCCACTATGACTCACTACTCTCGAGCGAGAGTATGGCAGGTTTCTCCATGATGAAGGAGAAACGCTGATGAGTGGGCGTCTTGTAAACCCCCGATGCAACCGGGGGTGCCGCCTCAGATTTGAAGTTTTCAAGGCAAAGATCATTAAGATCAATGCCAAGTTAAAAGGAGAGCCAAATAAGTTGACCCCTCGAACACACCTCCGGTTTTGGAAATCGGTAAATACACGTCCCAACCATGAAAGCCTATCATCACCTATCCTTGCTCACGAACATCGTGAGTCACCTTGTCCTCAAAGACATATTCCAAAAAAACCAACATACTCAACTTGCTTCTACGTACTTTGAACCACCAACCTTGACCCAACTGACTAATACTTTTCGATGGCCACAACCAACCACCAATAACAACTTTAGCAACTCTAAAACGACACACTCCTTTTATTCGGAGATGTAACACACTTTTTAAGAAAATACCTAACTTAACTATTTGGAAACTCCAACAACCGGGGGGAAGGGGAAGCCCGACACTAACGGGGGGAAGGGAAAAGGGAAGCCCGACAATGACTGGGGGGGGGGGTAGGGGAGCCCGACACTAACTGGGAAAAGGGGGAAAGGAAACCCCAAACAATCACAAACCTAGCTACGGGACTGTGCATACAAGACATGAGGATGGGGAACGGGCACTGGAACCTTCAATGCAGGCAAATCGACAACGACAACACCCTAGGAACACGAACACCCTAGGAACACCCTACAAGCACCACACAAACCTAACAAACCTAAAGCACGAACCAAAATGACCCAAACAGGGGAAGTAAAGAAAACTAAATCACAACGCTACTGAAACCAGACACAGGGGAGATGGGGAAACAAAGAACAGGGGAGGGGGAAAACTCGACACAGGGGAGGGGGAAGAACTCGACACAAGGGAACAAAAATTAAAAACCAAAACTTGAAACAACTAGCGACGATGGAGACAAACACGACTACTAATAGGAAAGTAAAGAAGAGCAGGACCGCCACCACTCCGGTGGAAGAACGACGCGACGACGTGGTGAACAAAACCAGCGACACAAACCGAACCTGAAACTACAAAAGCGAAAAGAGAGAGAAAGAGGGCTCGACTGCCGACGTGGTAGCTCGAGATGGCTCACGCGGCAGTCGAGCCCACTAGGGTAAAGCTTTGCGGCGGGGTGTTTTCAGGGTTTGGAGGCAGAGATAAAAAGTAGAGAGACAATGTTTTAGTATTGAAGTCTAAAATTTAGTCTGTGTTTGTTAGTGTAATGGCTTCTATGAAATTTGTATTAATAATACTTATGTACATTTGCTGATTATTAGAGCATACTCATCGCGTTTTCTTTTAATAGTTATTCCTCTTTCAGTTTCCTATTTCTCAAACTATAACTCTGTTGACCATTACTTCAGTTCTTAAACCATTAATCATTCGTTTTTTTTTTTGAAGATATGCCCTGAGACAATTTTGATATTAGTTACATTAATATTTGTTTTCATATACTCCACTTTCGTATACATGAAATGTCAAAAGTGGAATAACTAATAAATCAAAGAAGTATTATTTTTACCACAAAGGTGAGCATCAAAATTTCTATATAAGATGTCATTATATAAAAACATTCCATTTCAAAATCCAATCCAACTAAAAATTCTTATATGATTATCTCACTACAAGAAAAACTCTCATCAACAACAAAAATGAAAGAAATAGACTCCTTGTTTATTTCATTCCAACTTGGGTGTTGATATACACCAATACTACAATGTGAATCTTGGCTACAAATCATGCTAAAGATCATGATTACAATATTCTAAAGTCAACCTTCCTAATCTACAATATAACAGTAGATACAAATATATGGCAACAATAATGTCTAAATATACATTATTCTAACACACCCCCGCATTCGAAACGGGAGGTTCACGAACGCTGAAACTATCCCGAAAATCTTCAAATAATATCAAAGGAAGGCCCGTAGTAAAAATATCAGCAATCTGATATCGGGAAGGAACATGTAACACACGAACCTGTCCACGAGCAACTTTTTCTCGAACAAAGTGAATGTCCATTTCAATGTGTTTAGTGCGCTGATGTTGGACAGGATTCCGGGACAAATATATGGCACTAACATTATCACAATAAACTAATGTAGCTTTTTGCATAGGACAATGTAACTCGAGCAAGAGATTTCGTATCCAACAAGATTCTGAGACCACATTTGCAACACCGCGATATTCTGCTTCAGCACTAGAGCCGGAAAAAGTGGCTTGCCTTTTAGCTGACCAAGAAATCAAGTTATGACCAAGATAGACACAATAACCAGAAGTAGGCCGTCTAGTATCAGGACAACCACCCCAATCAGCATCCGTGTAGGAAATAAGGGTGGAAGGGGAAGACGGATATAAATGAAGACCATGGTCAAGAGTACCCTGAATATAGCGTACACTACGCTTAAGTGCATGCATATGTTCCTCCCAGGGATCATGCATAAACAGGCACACTTGTTGCACTGCATAACTAATATCAGGTCTGGTGAAAGTGAGATATTGCAGAGCCCCAACAAGACTGCGATAATGAGTAGGGTCCTCATAAGGAGTACTTGAGTTTGCACTGAGCTTGGGCTTAGTATCAACTGGAGTGGAAGAAGGCTTACATGATGACATACCAGCACGGTCAATAATTTCTGCGGCATATTTTCGCTGAGATAAAAATAAACCACTTGCATGACGTGTGACCGCAATACCCAAAAAATAACTTAACGAACCTAAGTCCTTCATATCAAATTCAGAGCTGAGAAGAGATATGATACTCTTGCGAAGATCATCTGTGGAAGCAGTCAAAATAATGTCATTAACATACAGCAAAAGGTAAGCCATATCATTACCTTGATGGTAGATAAAGAGGGAGTGATCGGATTTGCTATGTGAAAAACCAATAGAGGCAACAAAATCCGCAAAGCGTTTATACCAAGTGCGGAAGGCCTGCTTGAGGCCATATAATGATTTCTTCAATAAACATACATGACTAGGATGTTCAGGATGCCGAAAACCCAATGATTGATGCATGTACACTGTCTCTTGAAGAGCGCCATGTGAGAAAGCATTTTTGACATCAAGCTGATGAATGGGCCATGTTTTGGACAAAGCCGGACTGAGAACAGTGCGGGTAGTAGCGGGTTTGACCACTGGACTAAATGTCTCTCCACAATCAATGCCAACCTGTTGAGTTTTACTATCACCTACAAGACGGGCTTTATGCCGCTCAAAAGAACCATAAGATTTTTCTTTATGAGTAAACATCCACATATAGCGAATGGCATTCACATTAGGAGGACGTGGCACCAACTCCCAAGTCTTATTTCTAATAAGAGCATTATATTCATCGTCCATGGCCAATTTCCAATTCAGATCACGGAGAGCAGACACCGGGTTACGGGGTAGGAGAGATTTGGTGACACTAGAAGTGAGATTAAACTGAGTTTTTGGTTTAAAAATACTCAGTTGGCTACGGGTGACTGGACCCTTGGCTGGAATAATAGGTGTTGTAGTAGGAGGGATAGGCCCAGAAGAAGAAGAGGAAACAAACCCGGGCGTGGCATGCGCCTGGGCCTCTCTGGCCGGGCCGGGAAAGGCCTGGAGACCAGTATAGGAAGGATTAGGACACGGGTTTGGGCTGGAGGGGTCAGAGGGAACCTGATTTGGGTTAGCAGGCCCAATCGAGGAAGGCTGGGAGGTGGGCAGACCTGTAGGGGAAGGAAGGTCACGCGAGTTTAGGCTGGGAGTAGGGGATGGTGTTTGAGGCGTGGGCTCCGGCCGAAAGAGAGAGGTTGGATGAGGGGAGAGGTGTTAGGAGCCGGTTGGGCCACAGAATTAGAGGAACGAGGCTAGGCTAGTTGCTGGAGCACATAAGGAGAAATGCCATCATCCGGGAAAGAATATGTGTGTGTATTTGGAGTATGAAGTTTAGCTAATGGGAATTGAGATTCATCAAAAATCACATGGCGACTAATGACAATTTTATTAGAGGATAAGTCAAAGCATTTGTTACCGCGATGATTAGTAGTATAACCAAAAAAGATACACAGGGTAGAACGATGTTGAAGCTTATGAATAGTAGTAGAGGGAAAAAAAGGATATCACAAACACCCGAAACTCGAAGATGAGAGTAAGAATGTTCCGTTTGATAAAGAATGTGGAGAGGGGATTTATAGGCCAATTTTTTATTTGGAAGAATGTTAAGGAGATATGTAGCCAATTGCAAAGCATGATGCCAAAATGAAGGAGGTAAGGAGGCATGGACGAGCAATGTGCGAACAATGTTATTGATTGAACGGATTTTTCTTTCGGCTTTCCCATTTTGTGGTGATGTATGAGGACAAGAAAGACGGAAAGATATCCCATTTTTATTACAAAGTTCCCAAAAAGGCCCATTATCAAACTCCCGACCATTATCACATTGAATGTTCTTAATTCCCCGTTCGAATTGTGTTTGAATGTGAGCTCTAAATTTAAGAATGTGGAAAAGACTTGTGATTTTTTAGATAATGGAAAAGTCCACAAGAAATTAGAAATCATCCAAAACAACAAGATAATAACGGTTCCCCGAAGAGCTCAAAACAGGTGAAGTCCAAAGATCACAATGGATAATATCAAAAGGCATAAAAGTACAAGAACGAGAACTTGCAAATGGTAACTTAACATGTTTTCCAAGAGGAGAAGAAGTACAAATATGAGAATTACTAGTCCGAGTATAATCAATCAATTTATTTTGCCTAAGGGAGTCAAAAACAGGTGCTCCCGGATGCCCCAATCGGTCATGCCACATAGAGGGAGTTAAAGCAGCAAAAGTTGATGGTGAAGTGGTTGGATGAGCAGGAAATGTGGTGGTAATGGGATATAGCTTGCCCCGGCTATCACATCTCATTAAACGTCTCCCCGTCTGGAAATCATGCACAGAAAATCCAAAAGGATCAAAAACAACAGAAACCGAGTTATCAGTGGTAAACTTTCTAACGAAAACTAAGTATTTAATCAAGTTGGGAGCATGAAGAACATTTTTTAACATTAAAGGTGGGTTGGGGGAAGATAATGTGGTGTGCACATAACCAAGAATCAGAATTGATTAACCATTTCCAACAATTATGCCACGTTTATTGCTCATATTAAAATAAGACGAAAGAATACCTGGTGCCGACGTTATGTGAGAAGTAGCCCGAGTGTCGTATACCAATTAGCATCCGGAAGAGTGAGACCAAGAGTATGCATAGCCGCTTCAATATCTGTAGAAGTAGGACTATCAGAAGAAGCAACAAAGGCTTGCTGCTGGGATGGTTTTGGCCCAAGAACTCCAGCTTGGGTGTGCTGACTGGGAAGAGAGTTGGGCCTGGCCCATGGAGATTGAGGGAAGGGAAATGGGGGAATAGCCCACGACATCCATCCCCATGGTCCAGGCCACTGTTGGCCTTGCGTCTGCCACTGCTGCCAGCTAGGGATGGCAGTGGGTAATGGACCCTACCCGGATCCGTGGATCCAGATCCGTTTTCAGCGGATCTGGATCCTCAAATTTTGGACCCGACGGATTCGGATAGGATCTGGATCCTCAATTTTAAAAACGGATCTGGACCGGGCCCTAAATTATTACCCGGATCCAGATCCGTTTACCCCGTTTTTTTTTATAAATTAAATTAAAATATAAAATAAAGAGGTAAAAAATTAAAACCCTAAAACCCTTTGTTTCACTTTCACCCAGCCGTTTTAGACCAACTTTGTTTCTCTCTCTTCAGTCTTGTCCTCGAGTCCTCAATGAGTTCACTGACTTCACAATTCAATCTTCACTTCTTCCGGCGCTGAGCTGTCGAAACACCGTGCCAGAGGTTGCTGAAAAACCATAATAGCTCTTAGCACCAATCGTTACATGGCACCTTCTTAGCTGGTTTCTTAATTTCTATGAATTGGTTGTGGAGTGTTTTCGCTAGTTATGGTTTTGGTACCTCAAACGTTTTGCAAGATGTTTCTCATGCTGATAGCAAATTTCATATCTAGTTTATGCTTTAAGTTTTTTGAATATACATGTCAATGAATCCGGAGGAATGTTTTTCTTTGTAATTCATCTCCTATTTTTCTTATATTTGTTGGACATGCTCGGATTAGAAGATTTTTACGATCTCTGACTTTGTTTTGGCTCATGCTTTTTTTGGAAGAGTGCTTGCAACGGCTGCAGAGCCGTATAGATGTTGGCTATGATAGCTCAAACTCAGAACATCAGCTACCTTCCCCCATGTTTTTTTGGATTCTTAGAGATTTGATATGGGTTACTGTTTTCAATGTGCCATTGTAATTGGTTTCTATATTTTCTGTCTTCTTAAGTCTACAAAAGTGGCATGTAGTATATATAGAGAGCAATGCTTTTGTGCTGCTACTCACTATTCTTGGTGGTGATGTTGACTGTTGAGAAGGAAGCTTTGAAGGCGTTGTGGAATGAAAATGGCGTTGTAATTGAAGATTTGTTAAACTGTTTTAATGTTAGAATGAAATTAAGGTTGTTTGAAGAAAAATAAGTTAGGATCCGTTTTGGATCCGGATCCGTAGGACCTGTCGGATCTAGATCTGGATCCTCAATTTTATTACCCAGCGGATCCGGGTAGCATCTGGATCCTTGTATAAAAAACGGATCTGGATCCTAGAGGATCCGGTCCAGATCCTACCCGTTGCCATCCCTACTGCCAGCCCACCTGCTGGCTGCTGGTGCCCCGTTGTCCGTCGGCACGACCTCCGACGACCCCACCGGAGCCACCACGGCCACCACCTCAGTGCTTATGATGATGAGAGTTTTTGTGATGCTTTTTCCCACCCCCGTGATGACGAGTTTGGGTAGAAGGCTCAGAAAAAGAGGGTGGGTCATCCGTGGCAGCAACCATAGCACTGGAACTCATAGAGTTTGTCTTGGCTAAGTCCGCCTCCTCGAGAGTGAGCATTGATCTTGCTTGGTAAAATGGAGGAATGGGATTACTTTGACGTAGAATAGTGCCTACATTACTATAAGCACTTGTGAGACCCGAAACCAATTGCAATACAAGACGGTCATTCGAGACGGGGGCACCAACAATTTTTAGTTGATCCGACAATACCTTGAGATGTTGACAATAAGCCGAAACATTTGGAAAATCCTCCATTTGAGTATGAGAAAATTTTTGTTCAAGGGCGATGGCAGGAGAATTTTTGTTGTTTTGAAATATATCACGCAACCTATTCCAAGCCTCCATAGCCGTTTCGTCGGGTTCAAGGATAGTATGCATTAAGTCACTAGATATAGTGGCATAAATCCACTGGAGGACAGTTGCATCGAGAGTCGACCATAATTCCTTCTCATCATCCGTAAAGGCACCTTCTCCTTGCCTTTTTCCGGTGGAATAATATGGTGTATGACTCTATGAGATTTGGCGTGAATTTTAAACAACTCCGCCCACGTCGCATATTGGACGTTCTCCATTTCAAGAGTGATGGGGACATGATTTTTGATATTGGAAACTGCAAGTGCAGGATGAAAGGATGATTTGAAAATTCCAGTCGAGAAAAGGCCCATTTTGGTCGTAAAAGGGCCTTTTACGACGAGGAACACGTATGGTCGTCAATCGTTACTATAAGCTTGCTCGCGTAAAGTAGTGGACACTTTTATGACGAGTTTGTTAAGGTCGTCGCAATTAGCATTTACGACGAGAATTAGATCTTGTCGTAAATTAGTTTTATTTACTACGAGAATTCTCGTTGCAAATGTTGTTTTCGGTGGTTAAATGACTTATTTTTCACGACATATGACTTTATAATTGCGACCATATTTCTCGTCTTAAAAGGATTTGTAATTATCGGCTTGTTATTATTTTGAGCATATATACAAAAGTTTAAGGGTATTTCTACGTTATACCCTTGTGTTTTTTTAATTTCTACATTGTACCCCAGCCTTTAAAAAATTCCACACGATACCCTCAAACTTACCTTTTTAATGCATAATGGCCCTACCGCTGATTATACGTCATTAATGTCGTCTACTTTTTTATAATCCAGTGGAAGTAATCTAATTTGTGAATATTTCCTCAGCGTTAAACTATGTATAAGCTAAATTATTTCCAATAAATTAAAAAAATTAGACAAAATTAGTGACATAGAATCAGCGATAGGGGCATCGTGGATTAAATAAGATAACCATGAGGGTACCGTGTGGAATTTTTAAAAGGTTGGGGTACAATGTAGAAATTAAAGAAACACAAGGGTATAACGTAGAAAAACCCAAAGTTTAATTTACTTAAATACAACCACAACCTACGTAGGATTTGAACCTACAACCTTTGTGCATTTGCACTATGCTCTACCAATTGAGCTAATAGGTTACATGCGAGCAGATGTCTGAGCAGTACGAATAATAACAAAACTTGAAAATGATAGCAAATGATCCCAAGCTTCAGGTGATCCCCATCACCGAACACTAGTAAAAAAGGCTTGATTTGCACCAGTCAGGGCCACATTCCACAAATATGTTGGAATGGTCGACTGCATACTGGATGAAGGAAGGTTTCCACTTGTTCCATGCCCTGAATCACTTAACTCTTCATACCGAGCCAAGGTTTTAGAATAGTTTCTATTGCATCTTCTGGTTCATTTAAAATCCTGTACAAAAGGCGCATCAATGTTATACACATAAACAAAAGTTTATCACCTAGTCAAAAAGGTTTAGAAATTGAAAGACATATAGTCTAGATACTCACGGGATGGAATAAGCACGAAACCCAGGCTCCATCTTGTAGGTGCAAAAAAAATTCCATCCATTTCAGCATTATGTACAGTAGACTCATTCAATTAGCTTAGTTTAGAAGTAGGGGACATGAGAACGTCAAAAAACTTCAAGGACAATAACCAATGCTAAGAAACTTCAAATCATATCATTTTAATTCATAGATCTGGTCCTCTAACAATCTGCAGCAGCTGTAGCATCAAAAGGCAGCAGGTTTAACACCTACAGGCAGTAGATGAAGCACCAACTGGCAGGCTACAGCAACAGCAGTGAGAAGCACCTACAGGCAGCAGCTGCAACACCATAGAGGGAAAGCAAGGAGATGAGAGTGAACAAAGGCGGACTGGCGGAGAAAAGAACTGTAATTGCATTTTAAACATGGAAAAATGACATGAAAAGAATTGTGCCTGTCATATCCAATCGTATACACACATGATCCTTCAAGTATATATCACTATATAAAAGTTTGAGATGTAAACAACACAAAAGTAACACTTCCAGTAGGTCTAAGTAAACTGCACATTTAGAAGGAAATATGCCATATTTTCTCCAAGTCTACTGCATTTGTTGGGACCATGTAACAGAGGGTCTTAGAATGATCATATAAGATAATTCGAGATCCATACAGTATTTGTATAAGATTGTGACTTTTATTAGAGTAAAAAGCAATAGCAATTAGAAGAGGACAAAAGCAGGGGTGTGTCATGTGTGGTGGAGGCTGCTAAGTTTTTGCAGCAGCTTTGTGGATAAGACCATACCCATAGCCAATGCCATTTATAGGGAGGGCATTTTAATTTCACTACTGTATCTGTATGCTGTGTTATACTGCAAAATCTTGGGAACCTTTAATAAATCAAAGCATAATCTTAATCTAACGACTAGGATTTGAATGTATTTATCAGTTAGCAATAGCTTCACAATTGTAAAAGTAACCATATGCTCTAAATTCTTCTTTCCCACTCTTATGCTATGGTCTTCTATGATCGTAAATATCAATAGAACCTCTTAGGCTAAAACCAACTGAAGTCAAAAGATATAACAAGCTAATTAAGCAAGGAAGTGAGAAAAAAAGACGAAAGAAACAAAAATTACCATTCAAGTCCACTTCTCTCCAGTTATGCCCACACTAACACAAACTACTTTCTCTTCCGGGGTAATTCCAAAGATGATTTTGGGAGAGATTGGCACGAGTAGCAACATCCTATTATCAAACAACATAAAAAAAGATAAAACATTGATTACTAAGTTAAACATCCCTGGAATTAGAAGTGAAATAGAAAATGATGCATTATAACATATGAAAATTCAAGCATTGACAAACAATCAATCTGTATTTAACCTGAGATTTTTTTTTTTTCCCTTAATTTGACAAAAGAACCTGAAATCTCTTCTAATTAAGCTAATCCATCACTTTTCTTTTCACTCCTGTCTTAAAACGCCTAAATCCAAAAAAAAATAGCGAGCTTCAAACAGATCCAGCCAAAAGAGCAAGAAATTGAAACCAAATCTGAAGTCAGAGTGAAATTAACAAAGACAAGATATATATAAAAAAACGAAATTAAAGAAGAGTACAATGGCATTTGGAGAGAAAACCAATGAGAAGTTAGGATGGAACAAAACATAAACAGTGAAATTATTATAACATTAAAGGATAATTTCAGAGAAACAAAAAAAAATTATGCATATAGAGCGGAGGAACACAATAGGGCAATTGAAGCAGGGAAGTGAAGAAGGAGAAGCATTTGCTGTAAGATCTGAGAGGAATTATCGCTCTGGATCCACTGAACAACCTGTCTCTCTTTCTCTCTCACTCAGTATTTGAGTGAGTTTGAGAGTTTGAGGTATAGTGATAAATTAGGGTTTTGAGTGAAGTTCTAAATTTTCAATTTTTAAAGCCCTCCCAAATTAATTCTAGTCCTGCAAGAACGTTTTTCTGTATGCGAAGATATTTCAACTTCTTGAGACGAGATCTTGTACATTGAGAACAAAAAATAACGCTCGTCGTAGACGCATAATCAATCAATCAATCAATATATATAAAGGAGGAACTTTTCGGGAGCATGGGGAGGTCCTCAAGATTTCGAGCTCATATAGCGCGCCACGTATGATTATCACGTCATCAATTTATACTTTTATTTTTAACAAAAATAGAGTTCTAGATGATTCAAATACATATAAGGAGATTTGGATAAACGAAAATTAGAGTTTGGATTTGAATCAACAACCTAAATTATTATATCATGAAAATTGTGTATAACTTTTGCTACGTAATTCGGAATATTATAATTTTTGTACCATTGGAAAGTGCTCGAAATATGCTTCGAAATAAGATCCATTTATAATATAGTTGTACAACTTATGAAATATAGAGCGCCGTGTATGATTGTCATGTCATCAATTTTTCTTTTTATATTTTTTTTCTAAAAATAGAGTTCTACATATATTTAATTACATATAAGGAGTCTTGGATAAGCAGAAATTAGAGTTTCGTTTTGAATGAACAACCTAAATTATTGTATTATGTAAATTGTGTATAACTTTTGCAACCTAATTCAGAATATTATAATTTTTGTACCATTAGATAGTGCTCGAAATATGCTTTGAAATAAGATACATTTACAATATAGTTCTACAATTTATGAAATAGAGAGTGCCACTTAAGATTGTCATGTCATTAGTTTTTATTTTAAATATTTGAAAAAAATAGAATTCTACAAATATTTAAATGCATAAAAGAGTTTTGGATAGGGGAAAATTAGAGTTACGTTTTGAATAAACAACCTAAATTATTATATTATGTAAATTAAATTTAACTTTTGCTACTTAATTCAAAACATTATAATTTACCATTGGATAGTGCTTGAAATATGCTTCAAAATATGATCTATTTACAATATAGTGTTACAACTCATGAAAATATATTAAAGTAGATGCATTGTAGGACATTATTTAGTCTTTTTTTAGATAAATATAATAATGGCTATAAGTATTAAGTATAGTGTATTATATGTGATTATAACATTTGATTATAGGTCCAATTTACAGGATTAAACATATTATCTTTCAAAACCTCAACCTTACTCAACTAAACTAAAACAATATAGTATTGCAACAAAATTTATTAACCAAAATCTATAGCGATAAAGTTACATATTAGAGTTTTGGATTATGTAAAAATTAGAGTTTGATTTAAATAAAACATCCTTAGAATATTATAAAGAGCTCCACCTAAACATGCAATGTCATTCTTATCAATTTTTAAGAAAGTATTCTTTATGTCCTGCACCAATTAAATTATTACCCTCTACTTTCTTAAAGTATCATTCGGGTATTATTCATGTTAAAACTGTATTAGCTATTGTTAGTCATACCTGTTATTGGGATACCATTTAATTGGATTGGACATGGTTTTTAAGGAAATAAAAAATGGGTAGTCTAGCATAGAGGTACCAGTTAACAAGAGTATGGGACAAATAAATCCTTATTAAAGTAAACGCAACTTTATAAGGCAATTCGGGTAATTAATGATGGTTTTATTAACATAAAGTAAAGGTAATATTGTCAACTGTAGTTTCTTTTTTTACCAAAAGTGGAATGGTTCCAAAAGATGAAACTACCTAAAGTGGTAATTGTTGTGATAGAAAAAGAACGGAGGAAGTATGTAAATACAATGATCTTGAAAAATCTCATTTTACAACAACACAAAATCAACAATAATTTTAACAAAAAATTTACAATAAAATAAAATAAACAACCCGTGCAATGCACGGGCTTCAAACCTAGTATTATTTATGACGAGAAGCAAAACTCGTTGTAGTGTATGTTATTTGCAACGAGAAATCCGTACGGTTGTTTAATTTTGTCGTAAACGAAAGTTTTTCTTGTAGTGTTCTACATCTTCAATATGTATTCTTATTTATTATCGCCAAATAGAATCTTGTTATATTATATATTTTTTAATGAAAGTCTTGAAATTCTTAACCTATGCCTTGTGGCATAGGTTAGAAAAGTCCTTATTATTGTTGTCAATGGAGTTTGACAGATGATCAATGATAACCTTTATTTCCAATATAAAAATAGAAAAAATCAGAGAAAGAATCTGCATATACTGGAGTAAAATCAAAGACACTGCACAAATGTAGCAAATAAACAAAAAATATTTATTTATTTATATATAACTAATTTGCCTAAGGGCCTCACCCAAAAAAATATACACACTAATTTCCCTGAAACTATAGGATAATTTGCCTCCAACAAGATAAGGCTTCTAACACATTAAAATTCATCATTATACCATTCATACCAATCATTATCAAAATAGTCGTCCCAATCTATATCCTCGTGACTCTCATCAACTCCAAAGATATCGGACGATATTGGTGCTAAAGTTTGATGAATTCCATCATTGATTGTAGATGAAGAATTTAAACCCACTACATCAATATGTTCTACTTCTGCATTAGGAGGTTCCGCAATCTTAGATGAAGAAGATAAACGAACTTCATCATTATTGTAAGTAAAAAGACTGATTGCTATTAAGCAAATCATTACTATGCCAAAATTATACATAAAATTTGAATCATCTTGATTAATACATTTTGCTCCTGAGTAGCTCATGGTCACGAATTTTTAATACTATGATACTGTGGATTAATGTATGATTTGATTATGAATAATGATGTTGAACCTTGTGCATGTATTTATAATGATTTTGATAGGAAGTTTATTAGGACTCGGAATTGTAATTAAACTAGGATTATAAGATACACGGTAAAAGAGTTCTGAACCAAGAATAACAAGTTAATAAAGTTGTGTGCACTTTTTTTATCAATTGATAATTAATCACAGCAAAAAATTAACAAATTAAACTCAAAAACTAATAAAAACAAAAAACCAATAAAACTAACTCCTTTGGCGACGGAGTTGCAGTTGAAATGATTTTCCTCCTCCTTCAATGTCAGCGACGGCGAGTAGAGGATGAGTGACAGAGAGAGAGAAAAGGAGAAAATTAGGGTTTAGGTTCAGTGGGAGAATTGGAGAGGAGAGAGAATGAGAGAGGCGTAGGAGATTATAACATTTTTACTACATTCGCATGTGTCAAGAAGGAGTACTACTCATTATTTAGTAGTTTATTAGGCACGGGTTATGCTCCGGGTAATTATTCATTTATTGACATTTTACTTTATAAATATAACATCAAAGTGATCAAACATCAAACATTTATTAACATTTAGTGCTCGTTTGGTTGACAAAGAATTTAGATAGACAATAAAATTCCCATGATTTTCTTATTTGGAAAGTTGTTTGGTTGACAAGAAATTGAGAAAATGGGTGCAATGGAAATTCCTCGGAAATTGAAATTTCCACAAAATGTGGGAATTTAATTACCCACTCCCCCTTGGTCAATCAAAATTCCCACATGAATTGCATATTCTTTGATGTCAACCAAACAAAATTAGGCAATTTCCTAGGAATTACATAAGGGAAGTAATTTCCTAGGAAATGAAACTTCCTACAGGAATTAAATTCCCATGTATACCAAACGAGCACTTAGTTTGTTGGTTAAGACTTTAGTATATAAGTTTTAGGTAATGGGATCAAATCTTATAAGATGCATTTCATATTCTTTTTTTTATTATCTACGTGTTCACATAAAGTAAACACTCTAAGAAATAGCGCCACATGGCGTAGTTCTTTGCTTAGGAACGCCTTTACTATATTAGTATAAATGTGACTCGCTTTGTTTAATACTCCCTCTGTTTCTTTTTAATCAACGTACTTTCCTTTTTAGTTTGTTTCTTTTTAATTTACACACTATTGATTTTTCTTTTTTTGATAACATGTCACATCTACTTTATCCTCTTTTTCACTCATGTCATCCGTTTTTAATATTTTAACCCATTTTTTACTTTTTCTTTCCACCTTTTCGGTTTCTTTCTCTCTCATACTTTTGTGAGTAAATTAAAAAGAAAAGGAGAGAGTAAAATTCTTCTTATTTGCAAAAATGAGTACATTTTGAATATAACCTTTTAAGATTTTATATCAAACTTTTAAAAATTTTAGTAATATGTAATTAAAATATTAATGATACAAAATGTTCATGAACAAGCATAAAAAGTGGAAATGTGATGAACTTTGTGAAACGAAGACAACATATTGGAGATAGATAAGACATAAATAATACTAACTGGAATATCCGAGGAGATAAATCTAGGTCCAAACTTATTTGGTACTCGAAATCACACATATTTGTAAGGTTTATAACTTGATAAACTTTGATCAATCAAAGTCTCAGTTTTTAGATCAAAATTAGGGCCTCCATTCAAGTAACTAGATCTTACAATAATTCATGTATAATGTAGATTTCACATTATTAGATATCTAATTACTTTTTCTTAATAAATGTATCATAATGACTGGACATACTTGTCAGTGCACAATTTTGACCATCAACATCCTCGATTATATATTATTAAAAATATCTTTTGAAAATATACACTGAGATTAACCCAACCACAATTCAAGATAATGACATTTATCTTTACACAATAGTAATTAAATATGGCCGAATTGAATTCCAAATAGTGTAAAAAGTCAATATGATGCATCTATTAAGAAACGGATGAAGTAAACAACTAACTTTTGGAATATGAGTGTTTATAGCATGTTTGTAAATGTACTTAAAGTGAGGAATACTAGTTTTTCTATTTCACATCTAGATATCTAATTAGAGGTGATAAACATGGGCCAAACTTAAAAATGGGTGGGTTTTGGGCACGATTTTTTTGGCCCGTGGTTCGGGCCACGAGCAACTTATATATGGAAATTTAAGCTAAAATTTGCCCCGTCCGAATTAGAGGGTTTTGGCGCAGGAATTTCGACACGATGATTGGCCCGTCCCGCCCAGAGACTTTAGCTGGAAACGGACAACTTTTTGACCAAAACCCGGCCCGATCCATGATCACCTCTATATCTAACTACCCTTCCTTTATGTATTACTACTATTTATTGTTACAGTAATAATAGCTATAATAATGATAATTATTAGTATTATTAAGCTTAAAGTTATTTTTTTTATTTTATTTGGGCCACCTTTCGGATAACCATATGGTAAGAAGAATTTCCTCTAGGCTGCCCTTGCACAGGGTCACTCACTTAGAGGTTCAATGTAGAAGATAGGAAGTCATATCATTGGACCCAAGGGTCCGTGGTATTAAGCTTAAAGTTATTAGCTATAACTACCAAGATAAATATACTTCCTCCGTTTCTAAATGCATAAAACGTGTCGAGTTTCGTACGTGTCAATGCATTAATTTGAATTTTTAATATCTTTTTTTTTAAAAGGAACCCCACAAGAGGGAATTAATTTATTAAATCACAGGAAGCAATACTAACAATACTCTCTGGAAA
The DNA here is from genome assembly GCA_947646795.1 of Beta lomatogona. Lineage (NCBI taxonomy): Eukaryota > Viridiplantae > Streptophyta > Magnoliopsida > Caryophyllales > Amaranthaceae > Beta > Beta lomatogona. The sequence continues at coordinate 75,070 of CANSNZ010001007.1, read as the reverse complement.
ATCATCCACCCAACTACGGTGACCGATCTCCAAAGGTTGCAAATGAGCAAGGAAATGAGCTACCTTGTTACCCGAACGCTTAACGAACAACCAAACAACCTCTTCTAAACTAGAACTCAAAGCTAAAATATCCTCAATAATCAAATGAAAATTACTAGAACCTATGACTCTATGACTCTACCATTTAAGGCTTGAATAACATGCAGGCAATCACTCTCCACTTCAACCTTCGCCACTCCCCACTGCCGAGCCATCTTCACCCCCTCCAACACAGCCAAAGCTTCAACTATACGAGGCTCCCACACAGCCCTCACTTGAACAAAGTGCGGCCCACTAGGCTACCCTCGCCGTCCCGACATACCACTCCAAGCCCCGAGCCTTGATCACCCAAACTTCCTGCATCGACGTTCATTTAGACCCACCCATCGTTTGGTAAACTCCAACGAGTCTGATGTGAGCGCCCAGCACCTTCGACATAGCGCTGCTCAGAATTGTCTCACGAGCTTCGGTGCAGGTCTTCGACGCATATAGCCAAGTCGCCATCGGGCTATTCAGCTCTCCCTCCATAGAGGCTTCACACCTCGCACTCCAGATTGCCCAGCAAAGCGTGAGCAGCAGCTCAATCTCATCAGCTTCCAACTCGTGAAAACACGCTGACCACCACTATAGTAAACTGTGACAGCCTCTAGGAATGTGAGGGTCAAGTGAGCTAACATCCCACACACACCTTGCCAACCCACACTCGAACAACGCATGAAAGGCTGTTTCCTCCCTTCCACCACACACTCCACATGCTGCATCAATACTTTTAACACGCTTGTGCAGTCCGAGATGGGTAGGGAGGGCCTCTAGACACGCCCTCCAAGCGAACAACTTCACTCTATGTAGCACCGAAGCACTCCAAATCACTTTCCAAACATCTGTGACTGTCGAAGGGGCTTCCTCACATAGCTGCCACGCATCATTACTCATCGCCTTATACGCGGATCGAACCGAATATCGACCATCCTTTTCTAAATCCCAACACAAAATATCCTCCGGTAGTCGGATCGTATACTTAGCACACGATTAACTTCAAATGGGAGAAAGAGTTGTTGAACAAGATCTTCATTCCAAGACTTTGAGATTGGATGAATCAAAGCACCTACCTCCAAATGAACATTGGCCTCACCTTTAGGGGACAAAATTTTGCGAGTTTGCGTGCCCGGGATCCAAGCATCATGCCACACTTTAATCTTCTCCCCATCACCCACTCGCCATCTTAAGACCCATTTAGCCTCCCATATCCCTCTCCAAGTATAGCTTGGTTTAGACCCAAGCTCAGACTCCATAAAAGAAGAATTAGGATAGTAACGAGCCTTAAGAATTTGTTCGATCAAGCTACCTGTATTCATGACCAATCTCCAAGCCTACTTACCCAGAAGAGCCCAATTAAACAACTTCATATCGCGAAAGCCTAAGCCTCCCTCCGCTTTTGGTCTACAAAGCTTCTTCCATGACCTCCCTACCAGCTTTAGATAGTACCATCCCTTTCCACCCCTACAGCTTCTTCCAAATCTTCTCCTTAACACCTCTAGTAATCACCTTCTTAGATCGCCCCACAACAGTCGGGAGACCCAAATACCTATCATGAATATCCACCTCATTCACTCCAAGACTACTAGCAATCTCACTCTTTCTCTCAACTGAAACACCTCTGCTAAATGAAATATTCGTCTTCTAAAAATTAACCTTCATCCCCGATGAAAGCTCATATGTGCTAACAGCTTGCTGAATGGCCTCCGAATCCTGCATAGAAGCTCTAGAAAAAATAATACAATCATCTGCAAACAAAAAGATGGTTCACAGAAGGAGCTGTAGGCACCACTTTTATTCCCTTTAAAGAACTTATTTCTTCTACTCTTCTCAACAAATGAGAGAAAATCTCAGCACAAAGGATGAAAAGATACGGTGACAAAGGGTCACCTTACCGAATACCTCTGTGAGGGGAGAAATCTTCAGACAGTTTGCCATTCACAAGCACTGAAAATGTCACCGAACTAACACAATCCATCACCCTATTCCTCCAACCAGTATAAAAACCAATCTGGACCATCACAGCATCAAGAAAATCCCACTCGATTCGATCATAGGCTTTCGACATATCTAGCTTCATCGCCATACACCCTTTCGAACTCTTGAGATTCTTCATATAATGAAAAAGCTCAAAAGCCACCAAGATATTATCTGTAATCAGGCGCCCCGGAGTGAAAGCACTTTGATTAACAGACACAATGTTATCTAGAAAGATCTTCAAGCGGTTAGCCAGCACTTTATAAACCACATTACACAAGGATATAGGGCGAAACTGGGACATATGATCTGCATTCCCCTTCTTGGGGATCAAGGTGATAAAAGTGCGATTAAGATACCTCGGCATAGCTCCACCATTAAGAATATCTAGCACCTCGTTCATCTCACGGTCACCCGGGAATCAAACTCCTGCAGAGCTTCAACAATCATAGGAGGATTAGAAGAAGCAAAAATATCATGAAAGTAGTCCTAGCCACTCGCGCAACTGCCTTGTCCCCCATATGCTATACTCCATCATCATCCTTAAGCAATCGAATCGTGTTCTTTCTCTTTCTCCCCGATGCTCTCTGATGAAAGAATTTTGTATTTCGATCTCCCTCAACTAGCCAAAGCACCCTAGATCTTTGCTTCCAATAGACCTCCTCTCAACTCCGCAATCTCCCTAAGTAATCTGCGCCTGCGCTCCAACCGAGCTTCATTCAACTCTCCTTTATTCAACTTCTTCAAAGCTTTCCTCTTCTTTTTTAAGTCTGCAAAAACTTTCCCAAACTTCCCATTACTCCACTCCCTCAAGTCAGCCACACAAATCTCTAACTAGTTGCCACCGAATTACCCCCCATCCAAGCATTTTCAATCACCCCTTCACATTCAGCATGCGTAGTCCACAATTGTTCAAATCTGAAGGGTTTCGGCCCTAACTGAACATCAACAGCATGTTTCCACAACAGTAATTTGATAGGAGCGTGATCAGACCACTCTTTATCAAGATGACACAAATGACCATCTGGGAACAAGTCCAACCAAGAGTTAGAAACTAGAGCCCGATCCAACCGACACTGAATATTCTCCTCGAGGCCTCTCCCGTTGTCATAAGTAAACTCGTAACCTGTAAAAGGAACATCATGCAAACCACAAGCATCCACAGCTCTCCTGAAGTTTGTCATTTGCCACTCTGTTCTATCGTTACCTCCTTGCTTTTCATGCATAAACAAAATCTCATTAAAGTCATTAATACAGAGCCATGACAGATCAGAATGAATAGCAAGGGACTGTAACAGGGTCCATGATAAGTGTCTGTTATGAACCTCCGGCCATCCATAGAACCCCGTACATCTCCAGTCTTCATCACCCAACCCCTCACTGATCTTTACATCGATATGGTGCATGGACATCGAAAGGAGCTCAACAGTCACATCCTTTCTCCACAACAATGCAAGACCACCAACACACCCCGCATCATCCACAACTAAACTATTAAAGTCACCCAACCTCTCTCGAACACTCCCAAACTCCGCACAACTCAACTTCGTTTTCGATAAAAATATAAAAAACGGGGCCTCTCTCCGGATCAAATCCCGGAGACTATTAACTGCAGAGGGGTTACCCAGCCCTCTACAGTTAAAGCTTAGAATACTCATTGGGCTCGGCGGGTCCGTTTCCTCGACGGACCTCGCCTCACGCCATCCGAGAAATATCAAAGTTCGCACCGGCACCTTTAGGGAACTTGGAACTCTCCTCAGAATTCTCACTCTCCTCCCTAACTCTTTTCGATCCCCCTCCCATTTGAACTTGTTCCTGCCTTTCATTCATCACCACATCTCCCTGACCCCTTGCAAGCTTTCTCCATTTTCTGCCTCCAACTCCTTGCCCCCCACAAACCCCTTTCGACAAGTCCCCTACGTCCCTACCTAGATTATTATTATTATTAGAAGCCCTCCCCCCCCTCCCCTACAACTCCTTTATCGTTCGTCAAAACCACATCACCCTCTCCCACTTCCTCCCAACTATTATCCACATCACCTTCCTCCACCGAGCTACCCACAACAAAATCCCCACCCTCTTTGATGTCAACCGCACCTTCCCAACTCCCTTTCTTCACGGCGGAGTTGCCCCGCCACGGGCAAGAGCTCCCCCACCCCAATATTTTCCACACCGACAGCAGCAGCAATATTATAATCAAGCCCTACAATTTCCCCCTTATTAACATCATGCATATTAACTTTTTACGCCCATTAAGTTTGCTTGAGTGTAAAGTTTTAGCATGCCGAACTCTAACCATAGCATCACTTGTACCCGAACTAAAAACAAAAGCAGGAACATTACTTACATGGGAGGGATCACCCTCGGGGTCACTCGAAAGTGCCAAAGTCACATTGAGTGTCTTAGAAACAGGCAAATTCTCCTCCTGCCTTGGGGTAGGAGTATGTCCAAGGTCGTGCGCCAACTGTATTGGGGTAATGGAGTTCCTACCATCCAAGTTCATCACCCTACTAGGACTCTCGAAAGTAATCTTACGCGCACAGCTTAAGAACACTCTCGCTTCCTCTTCATCTTCTGTCGTCCACGTCTTGGCGAAGCTCTAAGCCATGACCCCCATTGTTTCTCCATGGGACCATCATCTTCAACCTCCGTCAAGCAATCTCTTTCAATGTGACCTATTCTCCCACAAGCATAACAAAATGTAAGGAGCCTTTCGTATTTTACTTCCACCAAGGCTACCCCTTTTCCCAACGAGATTTTCTGGACCCTCCGCAGCGATTTTGAGACATCCACCAACACTCTCACCCGCGCCGAAGTATCCCAGAGAACACCATCCGAGTCTACGTCAATAACTTCCCCTACACTTGCAGCCACCATGCATATATGATTCTCAGACCTACAACGTAGAGGGAGATTGTACAAACGAATCCAAAACTGGCACTGGGTCAATGAGATCTCTGATGGTTGTTGGCTACCATCGATATCATTGAGCATTACCAAACTTTGGTCAAAGGTCCATTGCCTCCCTGAAAGCACCTTTAATTTGTCTCTCGCTGTGGCAAATTGAATCACAAATAATCCATTCTCAATAACCCTAAATATAGCACCTTTAGATAAGGACCATATTTGATTCATCGTTTTCTTAAAAGCGTCGAAATTGTATGATCGAACAGTCAATATCCTCCCTACTAGCGCCAGATTAAGCTCTCTGTCAATTCCTTGAGAAGGAACTGCATCGAGAACAATCGCAGTGTCCTCCTCGAAGAATAATTTTAAGATTGGAAACCCTAGATACGATCTCGTCGCCCATAATGATTGACTGCGATCCCAAGAAGGATTAGAATGCTCGAAGTATCGAGTCAGACGGGTGGAGAACCACAACTCGCACTCAAACCTTAGCAGACGCTAGACTCCTTTTTTACTCTTCTAAATTTTTAATATCTTTGATTGTCAAATAATAAACCTTATAAAAAATTGATATGCTGAAAGTACTTTTTGCTAAACTTGTAAATGAGCCAGATATTCTCTGGTTAATTAACTCATTTAACATTGACAACCCTAGTTCGAGCCTCAACGTAGCTATTCATTATGAGCTTATGAAAATTCTATTCAAACCCCCTTTTATTTTAGGGGTTACGCGTGCTAATCAGACTCATTTATAATCGAGTAGTGTTCAGAAACGAGTTTTTTTTAGATTAAAGTTCATTCTAGCTAATTTTTCTTTGTTAACTGAAGGAATAAAAAAAATGAGTTTTAAGCAAATCTACACTTGATATGTTCACATAGAGCTCTGATCATCTACATAAATATTATTATTAGGATAAGGGTCGTATTTTGGATACCGTAGGGGGTGGATTTGAAAATCTGTTCTCTTCAATTTATTTTTCATGAACTCATCTTCTTCTTTTTTGTTTTGAAGTTTTCTTTTCTTATTTTCAAGGACTTCTAAAAACTACTCCCTACCTTTTGTTAGTTTTTACTTATTTTTTCTGAACCTTTTTTTCATAGTACTTTCTTGAAAATAAGTACAAATAAATTAAAGAGAACAAATCCTGATTCGGTATGATGAGTTCTTAAAGTCATAAATTCTACAAAATTGGGTAAAAGAGTGATAATTATGCTTCAATGTAGTGAAAAACTAATACTAAAAGTTTAAGTACATTAAGAATGATTTTTTTTCGTCAGCAAATAGTGCATCTGTACCTGTAACCAAAATCTAATAGGAGAAAAAAAAATTGTATAATCATAAGATTGTAAAATAATATTAAGATTCTAATTTGTATTTATTTAAGCTGAGAAATTCTATAAAATTAGTAATAAACAAAATTAAGGTTAGTTAAGTAATCAAGTCCTTCCGGTCTCCGGATAATAAGATTTTAGGATCATAATATATGAATCGAAATTTTATTAGCAAATTAACAATTACAATTCTACACCCTAACTATTTCGTTCTCTATTAGGGTGACTCGACAAATAAATATTTGGGTTAATTACAAATGTTGTCGTGTTAATCTGATCATAGATTATCTTGACCAAAAAGGAACATGGCAAATTGCCTAATGGTACCAAACTTCCTTAGAATGCAAAAATGTCGAAACAAGTAGGAAAAAAAAAAAGAGGTCTTTTTCCATTTGAAGAAGAACCAAAATTTATTTGAAAAAGACCTAACCCACTCACAAGTCAACTCTAATTGGGTAGTAATTAAATCACTGAAATTAGCTGGTGAGATTTTCTAAGTTTTCTCTCACGTGGTTTCGTTTCGTAAACTTCCATTTTTTTAGCCTTAAATTTCATGTTTCCTTTCTTAAATTCAGGTGGAAAGAGAGAGAGAGAGAGAGAATTTAATGGGTGTTAGTTTTCCAGATTTTAAAGAGCTGTTGTTTGCTAAATGTGTAAGCAATTGGTTTAATTTTTGTGGGGTTTAATTTATTGTGGGCTTTTGTGGGGTTTAAGCAAAATGGGTTTATTTATATCACACTCAAAGTGCTCATAATTCTTCAAATGTAGTTGGGTAACATAGCAAGATTATGCTTATAAAGTTGTCATTTGTGAAGAATCTTATCACATTTTTGCAGGCTGGAAATTTGAGGAGCTTCAAATTTCTTAGAGCTTTTAATTTGGAGAAAGATTAAATTTTGGTAAATTTGATCCTTCCTTTAACATTCCAGTGTTGCATTTGTCTTTTTTTTTTTTTTTTTTTTTTTTTTGAGTTTTAACATGCAATATTCAGTTTCTGCTGCTTAGAATTAGGCTGTGTTTGGATGATTCAATCTTGGGCTTTCCATTGCATTTTTGAAATTGGGTATGTGTTGATCAGTTTCCTTGAAATTTGAATGATATTCAATCTTGGGTCTTTAAATTTTGTGGTAGTAAGAGTTTGGGTGGTTTTTTGTAGAGAAGGGAAACTAGGGTTGATCATATCAATTATTGGGTCTTAGACTCTTATTTAGTTGATTTTAATGATATGGTTACCCTAATAATCAGAATTCTGAAAATTGGCTGATTTTGGGTAATATCCAATTGTGGGTTGTGGTTGGATCTTAGAAAGGAAGGAAGATAGCAACTATTAGTGGGTCTTTTGCATAGATTTGGGCATGGCAAAGGCGAGCCATCCCAAATGGAGGTTAGCTCGAATAATGGGTTGGATGCAGTTGTTTTTGGGAGGGCTTGTTGTTATTGTTAGCATTTCTAGCCTAGCTAGATTCTATCATGCTGGATTTTTCTTTCACAGCGAAGATATATGTCGTCATTTTTATGGGGATCCTTATATTTCCGATGGCTTTGATGTCAAAGCGTTGTTGTTTCGCATTGAGGAAGTGCTTGAAAAGATGGAAACTTTGCAAGACAAACTTGAAGCCAACGTGCAAAAAATGGAGAAAGATAAAGATCAATTGGAGAAGGGTAATATGTCAAGACTAGAGTTCAAGAGGTACTTGGAAGATGAGGTCGTTCAGCCTCTTTATGATGCTCATATTGCTCTTAGACAGATCCGATTACCCAAAGTGGGTGGGATAAGGAACACGACATTTATGGAGGAACCGTTGATAAATAATTTCGTGATTGAGGAGATCAGAAAGTACATTACCCCGAAAGAGAACAAGAATGGCAAGATAAACATTTTCAAAACAGAGAGGATACACAATACCATAGGCCATGCTTGCGTTTTGATGAAGAAAGATTTAGAAGACTACATGGACTATGATGTAGGTTCTTATTGTAAGGATGATTGGAATCTAGCTCAGAAGCTTATGCTTCATGGATGTGATCCTTTGCCTCGAAGGCGTTGCTTGACAAGAGCCTCCAAGCTCTCCCTCAAGCCATATCCGATTAATGAATCACTTTGGAAGATACCAGATGGAAGAAATGTTCGATGGAACCTTTACAAATGCAGAGATTTTGAGTGCTTATCGGGCAACAATACTGACCGAGGTTACACCAAATGCACAGGATGCTTCGACATGGAAAAGGAAACGCTTAAATGGGTCAACAGCAGCTCCCTTTCTTCCGCTGACTTTCTCATCAGTGATGTTTTGGCAATCAAGCCAGGGGAAATACGGATAGGCCTTGACTACAGCGTGGGTACTGGCAGCTTTGCTGCAAGGATGATGGAGCAAAATGTCTCCATTATTTCGACTGCCTTAAACTTGGGGGCACCTTTCAGTGAGACGATTGCACTTCGAGGCCTACTTCCCTTGTATGTAACACCCAATCAACGACTCCCATTTTTTGAAAATACGATGGACTTGATTCACTCAACCGGCCTCTTGGATGGGTGGATCGATCTGCTACTGTTGGATTTCATGTTATTTGATTGGGATCGAGTTCTAAGGCCTGGGGGTTTGTTATGGATCGATAAATTCTTCTGTAATAGAAAAGACTTAGATGATTACATGTACATGTTTCTGCAATTCAGGTACAAGAAGCATAAGTGGGTTGTTTCTCCCAAGTCAAAAGACGAGGTTTATCTCTCTGCTCTGCTAGAGAAACCTCCTAGGTCCTTGTAAATTTAATGCTTGTTTCTCATTTTGTTTTGTATGTAAGTTGAAGCTCTCGACAATACATATGTAGTTACGTAAGAACTATTTTGTGTTGAACAATTCGTGTGTACAATGTTGTCCCTTTTCCATAATATATTTTCTTTTTTCTACGCTTTCTCAACTCTGATAGCTAGTCCTTGAACTTTTTGTGCTGCAATTACTTGCCAATTTTAAGCAGATGGTTAAACTCTGTTTCTGTTAGCAGTTGAAAATAATGAAGGCTGCTTATTAAGAAGTGGAGTTATGACTTAAGAACAAGTGTTGTACATTGTATGAAACCTTAAATGCTCACTGCTTAGCACTGGTGAGTGGTGAAGTAGAATGGTATACGACAGCTTTGGACTACTATGAGAGTGGGTCAGTGGGTGAGTGAGACAATTGATTTTTCCCAAAAACGTTAAGCTCTATATCCTGCAGGTTAATAGCGGGTCAAATTGTTAGTGGGTCACCTTGTTAAAGATCAAAACGGACTTGTTGTAAAGTCAATATAAAGTGCACTATCCCCGTCAAAAAAAAAAATATATAAAGTGCACTATCCCGTCAAATTAGAAAATAAAAAATGAATATGTTCTAGGTTTAATGTGTCTGACTCATGAGATGACTTGTTGTCACTTGTCAGAATTCATATGTTAACTTGTACTTTTTCTTGCGTGTACTTATTGCCAAAAAAATAAATAATGAAAGTATGGTCTGTTCTCTTCGACATAAAAAAACTGAATTGAACTAACCTGAACTAAATTGAACTGAACTGAAAATAAGTTGGGGAAAACATACCCGTACACTAGGTATTTTTGTGGAACAAAGTAATACAATTAGCAAGTACTCTAGGTTAGGAGAGTGAAGTAAATGAGATTCAGGTCATGTCCCTCTCCTCTTTATTCTTGCGGACCAGTACTTGTATACATTATAACTTATAAAACTAGTGAATATCCCGGGCGATGCCCCGAGTTATTGCGTTTCGTAATTTTTTTATCTAGTGAGAAATAGTTGACGTCATGATCACATGATATATTATTGCATAATATTTTGAAAAATAAACTCTTAAAAGTTTGCATATGAAAGCAATAGTTTGACTTTCTACAAAAAATTTGCCGAACTAATAGTTGATGTCTACAATGGTCTCTTGCTATTACCATTAAAGTGTTAGGGATTTAACTACTTGTACACGTCTTTTAATAATATGTAATTACAAGACATTATTGTATTTTATTTTGAAATAGTAATCAATGATGTAATGTTGGATTCATGGTTAAGCTCTCACTTTTCATTATAAGGGTCATGAGTTTGATACCCTATATTAGTTGAGAGGTTTGACATTAAAATAGAGCATTTGCATTAGCATATTAGAGAAAGTGCCACGTGGCACATAGACTTTCGTAGAAACGCCTTTTAATATACTAGTATAGATGGATCAAAATTAGGTTCCAGATTCGATGGGTTCTTCTTGCGGGATCCTGCAAAACTTCTCATATGTGTCCAAATGTGACACAACACCTTATATTTCATATCCACCCAATAATAGATTTGTTGTCAATTTTACCAATAAATAAAATTATATAGGGCCTTTACAAAAAATGCTTTTCATCTGATTGCAATTCAAATCCTTTATGTATTCAGTATTTCATCATGTAATTAATCAACATTTTTTCGTGTCACCATACAAATTCATGAAAAAAAGAGTTTCATGTTTTAGAAGTCATACATGAATCACGAATTTAGCGAGGACAATGAAACACTTGATTCAAATTCAGCATTAATGATTAATGAATATCGAAAAGAGGCCTGGATGGCACAGGCACTACCAAAAACAAAAATATGTTTTCATTTTTGGGCTTTTAGTCAAACCCATTTTACAAATAAAAACAATTTACTTGCATCACCTCAATAAGAATCCACCTCTAATTATCCATGCTTTAAAAAATGGAGTGCATTCCTAACAGTTATAAGTTATATTTTAAAAATAATAATTGGTGTACTAACACAAAGAAAAAGAATTGTTGACTATAGATACTATAAATTTCACGTTACTATTGTGATAAAATGATTGATGAGACAATATTTAAGGATATCGTGTACTCCTTGTTTGTTTATGTGTTTTGGTGATTGAGCTCCATTGGCTAATTCCCCAAAACCTAAAATCCTAAATTTGCCTAAGCAAAAAAAAAAAACATTTTCCACCAAAAACTAATCTTCCCTCTAGAAATGGACATAATTAAATAACGGATCCAACTCAACAAAAGAAATATATATTCAAATATTAAATTCTATATTTGTAGTAGGTGGATAATCTAGTTGGTAAATATAGCATTCTCTATGTTATAATTAGGGGTGCGGATCGGAACCGTTTGGACCGGTGGACCGGATCTGCAAATTTTGTGGACCTGAATATTCTGGTCCGGTGTTGGACCGAAATTTGTATTTTTTTCAAAAAAAAAAAAAAATCTTTTTTGCTTAGATTTAATCATACGTATAAATTTGATAAACTAAAATTTAATAATTCTAAAAGCAAAAATCCTAAAGGCAAATACAGATTAAGTTTTAACTTTATACTAACATTATAACTTTAAAACTTATTTTAGCCCATAAAAAATATTTTTAATACAAAAACAGAAATTGACCAGACCGGAGACCTAAATTTTTATGGACCGGATTTCGATCGGGTCCAAAACTGCACACCCCTAGTTATAATACTACATGGACTAATATTCTTCCTTAAGGGGTCCGTTTGGTTTGATGTAAAATGGTTTTTCATATAAATTACTTTTCGATGGAAAATGCAAATGACGATTAGTTTTTCCTTTAGTTTGATGGAAAACTATTATTCCAACCAAATAACGAAAAATGTAAAAAATGATTTTCCTGAGAAATATTTTTCGAAATCAAATGAAGCCTAAATTTGTAAAATTAAATTGTTTTCCGTCCAATCAAATAAAGCCGAAAAGTCTAAATTATGCAAATATTGGTCCAGAAAAAGAGGCCCATCTCTAACTTTGGAAAAACCCTTGTCTGGTTTTCGAAAACCTCAGCACCTTCAATCTTGAGAGAGCAAATCGAAGTCGGAGGAGAGAGAAAATGGGGAGAAGAATACTAAACGATGCACTTCGGACGATAGTGAACGCCGAAAAGAGAAACAAAGCATCCGCTGAACTTAAACCCATTTCTACTGTCATCTGTTCTTTTCTCCACATCATGAAAAATCGAGGTTTCTTCTATTTTCTCTACATTCTCTTTATTAATAATCTCTTTGCATATGATTTTTTTAGTGGGTAAATGATTTTGAATCTTAAAGTTGCTATCTTGCCTGCATTTAAATTAATATATGATGGGTGTCTTTTCTTTTTTGTAATTGATTTCACTCAAAAACTATGCTCATGCTGAATTGTGATTTTTTTTGAAAAAAAATTGGTTTATGTGGCAGATAATTGTGTTGGATTGCTTTGTTTTCTTTCTTTGCTTTTGGATTTCTTTGTGAGAGTTTTAGTTGATCATTTGATACGCAACAACAAGAATTAACTCAATAAGATCCTACTATAGGAAACTTGAAGGGAAATAGCTAGTGATTTTATGAACTTGGTAGGGTAAGCTTTGGTAGAGACGGTCTTACCGAAAATGATTTGTGGACTTACACTAATTGATTTTGGGAATTGAAAAGTTTTAAGTAATAAGGTCACCCCTTAAGATAGAAAGCACCCTGGTTTGTGATATTGCGAAATTCTTGTACGACTGTATTGAGTGGAAGGTCAATCTCTTAACATTTGTAGGTAGCGAGGTAAAGGCTCGAGGCAATTTTATGTTGTTATGGGGTTCAACGACTCACACTTTTGAGCAATGCTTTTTAAGATTGACACAGTCTATGGATGCATGAAAAATATTGCAGTCAATATTTTGAGCCGAAGCTGGTGTTGATTGGGCTTGGGTAAAGGCCTCAAGGTTGCCTATAAGAGTCAGTGCTTGAGGTATGTAGAGTAGGTTTTAATTGTTGGATCCCTTTTCGTAAATCTCTGAAGTTGAATAGAACATTTGTGATTTTTTTTTTTTTTAAAAAAAGTGCAAAAGCAAAGGGGGCTGGGGCATTATGAATCCGATATTCAGTATATGATATTACTCGAAAGAAATAGATTAGTGGTGAAAGGCCAGGGTGTTCTCATTCCTGCCATGACAGATGTTATCACTCTTAGAAACATTAATCCACCTGAGTATCTGTTCCAGCAACGACGTTCCATGGTTCCACCTGCCTGTGATGAAAACTGCATCTAGCCAATCATCTTTCCCCAAACATTTTTGTCAGGATCCAATATACATGGCTTTCCTTATTCTAAACCATGTAGTTTTATTTTGAATTTAGATATGTCAACTTCTAAGTAGTTTTTTTTTAGCTAAGTCCACTGCTAATGAAAATCCTGGGATGAAACTCATCACCAGATTCAGTTGGCATTATATAGATTTAGAGCCTCCCAGATACTTCCCTTTTGAGATGCTGAAGATTAACTTTGCAGTCTGTGGTGCTAACTCATTGATATCAGTTCATTGGTAACACGCCAGAAAGGTTACATATTTTACTGCTCAAATCCACTGAAGTCCACCTTATTGTTGTTGTGATACTGGGTAAGTTGTAGTATTTGTATTTGTATTTGTGTGTGTAGTGAGCAGTGGAAGATCCAGAAATTTCTCATAGAGTGTGAGCATATGTAAATATACTAATTCAATTTGTTTTAATATGCCTGTACAACTACTCATCCCTTACTGTTCAAGCCTTTTTAGAAAAGGATAAATATCTAGGAAAAAAGGCAAAGAGCAAATAGATGGTAGGCTTGAAATTTCGATCTTGCAACCTTCCATACTACTACAAATCATGCATATATAGTGATTGCCACCAAAGCTACAATCTTTTTGATAGGGGGTATGCAAGTGTCTACCCTTAGTGCTATGTACATCCACCAGGGATTGTGAGGGTCAATATCTTGTTCACATCACGATTCACGTCACTTAAGTAGGGACAAAAAGAATTTAGTACTCTTTTCAATATTTAGAGTAAACTGATTGTTCTCAACTTCGATCCTTTTTGCTTACTTGATACTAACCTAAGCTATGATTCCAAGTGTTCTCTCTCTCTCCCTTTGAAAAGATTTTTCTTACAATTTATGCAGAAAGATTTATAATGAACAATAATCTGAAAATCTGCATCTCATCAAGATAGCTATATAATAATATGCACATAATTTTAGGTTCTAATTGCGTTTTAAATGAATAAAAACTAGTCTCGGAGTCTACGCAGCGTATGTATTTTAGTCATTTAATGTAAGAATTGTATTTATATTCGAAACTGCTGAGTCGTGCTGACTCCTCCCGTGTATATATGATAGGCCACTCTTGATTGGTGTTTTTTTTAAAAATTGAATTGATATATAATACATATCCTTCTCAAGAAACTTATGCATATTTGCTATGGCGCAAGTATTCTTTCATTATAGTATCTATTTAATGGTATCATTAGGGTGTGTTCAATTAAAGTGAATTTGACTCATTTGAACTTATTTGTGTAAGCTACCGAAACTTATCCAATTTATTTGAACTTAATTTTTGTAAAATAAGTCAAAAAAAGTTGCACAGAACAGTGCAAAGCCTATTATTGAAGAACTTACCAAAATAGAAATGGGGTTTAATGTCTAGAGATGATGGGATCTTTGAACGAAGTAAACCATGAATTTTTCTTGTAAGTTGTAAATCATATTTGTTACTCCCTCCATTTCATGAAGTTCTTCCTAGTCAATGTTGTAACATAAGCCAAGGAGGGGAAGTGAAAGTGGATCTCTTTTTGCCATTTGGAGAGGGAGAATGTGGATTTGAGTGGATCCAATATATGGGGCTCGGGAGGTTAGAATGAGAAAAATCATTGACCTGTTATACTATTGGAGAATTCAATGTTTGTATTAAATCTATGGGGCTCGACAGGGTGGAATGGATGAAAATGGAGAACTTATTTGAACAGAGGGTGTATATACTATTGGAGAATTCAATGTTTGTATTAAATTTTATTGCATTATTCAGAAAATTAGATGCCAAGTAAAGAGACAATTATTGGAACATTGATAGGTAGTTAACAATAACTTGTGGGGAAGGAAGTTGGGAGAATGAAACATGTGGGCATATGTTTTCATCTACTAATAATTCCTTTATAAAAGAAATGTCAACAACAAAGCTCAAGAAAAGAAGTAAAGCTAAAAAGTAATACTTCCTCTGTTCTGTTTTAAATGAAACGTTTGCTTTTTCACGCAATCCAACGCGCTTCTTTAATCAATAATATCTTTAGTTGTGCACACGTAAAAAATATAAAAAAATTATAATTTGATAGTATGCATCGAGACGAATCTAACAAGATCCCACTTGACTATGTTTTTCTTTATATAATAGCGACAAATTGGAGTCAAAATTGATCAATGAATAGTGTCATTTCACCCAATGTTTCATTTAAAACAGAACGGAGGAAGTACTAAAGACTTGCATTAATATTTTGATAGTATTCTTTGTCCTCTAGAAGTCTTTACTTGTTATGATTGTTGTTCGAGCTCTGGTGTTTCCTTGATGTATTCGTAGATTTAGGAGAGAGATCATGGACTTTTCAAAGATTGATACGTCAAAGTTGTAGTATTGTGGCCTTATGGGTTACGGTTACCAGACGTGTCTTCTCAAATGCTTGCTTGATAAATATTGTCTCATAAGTGGAGGACAGGAGGTAGGTTAAGTTTTGGCAATAAAGGCATATGTTTAGTGTCATGTGATCTACATATGCTACCCATAGAAATTAACAAATTTCTTGGTTTGTTTAATATACTGCATGGGTTTGAATTGATGGGGGTACACAACTTATTAAAAGTTTATTGACCAATAGGGTTTGTTTTGTTTAACACTTTGTTTGGATAGGAGGAAATGGAGGGAAAGGAACGGAAGGGAAAGGGAGGGAAACAAGTTCCCTTGTTTGGTAAGGGGTTGAGGGAAGGAAGGGGAGGGATCGGATTTTCCCTCTCTTCAAAATGGAAGAGATTTGGAGGGAAATTGAACTCCACCTTTCCCCTCCCTTTCGTTCCCCTTCCCTTCCTCCTCTTTCCTTCTCCTTCCTTTCCTTTCTATGTTGCTATCCAAAGTGTAAGTGATTGACTGAGGTCTTGACTCTATGTGATGGTGCCACTATTCCGTTGAAGTATGTGGTGATACATAATAAACTGTGATAAGAAGGAAATGTTTTTTTGCTTATGGTAAATGCTTGATGCCTATTTTAGTCCAAAAATGGCTTTTGCGATCAAGTTCTTCAGTAGTCATTTTATGCTTTTGTGGCTCACTACCTTGACTAATAATAATCAACTTCTGGTACCTCATTGCTCGTACATTGTTTTCTTATATGATCCGGATCTGGGCTTCATTTGGCTGGCTAACCTATTCTTCTTGTGGAACCTCTGGTTTAATAGAAAGCTGCTCATCTTATTTGCAGGATATATCAAGGATTTTCAAGTTCATGATCCACATAGAGTTGGTAGGGTAACTGTAGAACTTCTGGGACGCGTGAATGACTGCAAAGCTCTCACTTATAGACAGGACTTGAAAGCAAGGGATATTGAACAATACAGATTGCAAACTCTTCCAACACGACAGGTTTGTATTTTCCTGCCTTGAGAGCTGTTCTGCTTGGTATAATTTTCTGAAATGCAAAAGTCAAGTGGGAGATTGGGAGCCCTGCATTCTAACTCCTATTTCTCTATCTCAAGGCTCTGAGTGTGTTTCCAGTATATTTTAACCTTGTTGTGGAGCAGCAGTAAGTCTTTGGATATCGGTCGCCTTCTTCTCGCCAGCCTCACCCAGCTTGCACCCACCCATGAGGTTGGGAGTGTTCAGTTTAGTTGATTGATGTCTGATGTTTATATCTGTATTGTGTGCAGTGGGGCTATGTTGTAATTACTACTCCAAATGGTGTCCTTGATCATGAAGAGGCCATCAAACAAAAAGTGGGCGGTCAAGTTCTTGGTTATTTTCATTGATCACGAATTACGTATGCCTTCTGCTGCCAATAGATTGGTGGAAATGATTTTGCGTGTGAAATTGTATCCTGTTTTCATCAAAAGAGCATGGGACAAAACTTCGAACTATTTAAATCACATCACTTCGTGTTTGAAGGTACAATAAACTACAATCTGACTACAAATTTCATGTATTTTTCATTGGCATGCCTGGTATACCTGGGGTTGCAGAAAGAAGTGTATATTGAGGAGGTTGGCTACCAAACTGGAGCTCTTTCTCAATCTTTACGGCAATTAATTGATGACAAAATGTGGCCATAGATCCTGCATTGAAATTCCCATGACTTTTTCTTGGTGCAAATAACCACGAAACTCCAGAATGCGGCTAACTAAACCAAACAATTGATTGCTATTACTCTAGCAAAAGATCTAAGGTGGGTTAATCACGTAACAATGAATATGGATACAGGCATAAATAAGATGAGACAACTTGCGAGTTACTCAAGATTAACTTAGTTAAAATTCGAGCTCGAAGGGAGTTGTTTCGAGACTCAACTTGAGAACTCATGAGAAACTTGAATACGTATCAAAAGCAAAATGACTAAATTCAATATATCATCTATGATCTATGAGTGTTAATACGAGCGTTGAAATTAACTTGGTCAAAACTTGGCTCAGTTGAAGATTGACTCTATTAAAGCTTGGTTGAACTCGACTTGAGGAAGCTTAAATTGAAATGTTAACAAGTTAAGTTTAGCTAATCCAAAATCAAACTCGACTTGCAAAAACTTGCTCAATTGGACTTGGAAAAGTTAGAGACTTGACTTAAGCTCAAATTCAAGTGTTACAATCTCAGCTAAGCAATGCCACCCTTGAGCATAGTTGTGCTACTTCTCAATTAAAACATCACCCCTATGCTTAAGCAACAATCATTTAACTTGCATTTCTGAATTCAACACCTTCACAACATTTAAAATTCAATTTTTATAGCACGGTCTTAAATGAAAGAGCATAATTGGTAAACTTAGTATATGAGAATTCATTCATCCTACACTTGTGATGTACCTTAAGTAGTACACTCCGTAACAATTTCTCACACCATGTGCCCATGCAGATGAGCATATGGGTGAAAGAGAGTTGGGAAGGTATACATTCACTTTTTTCCTTTAGAAAAAGGTAAGATGGATGCACAGGAGTGGAAGAATTGAAAATCCTACATTGCAAAGGATAAGAATCAAACTCTTGTCACAAGAGTGAAAGGAAAATCTCCAACCAACTAGACCAACCTTTTGTGTATATTTACTCCTAGGTGTAGGACCAAAGAATATATGTTAAACATGACGTATGCAAATTTGTGCATGTCCACGACCGTTGTGGGCGCTCCGGTAAGTACATAGTATAAAGGAAACCAACTTACTGAATTCATAATCATAATACATACACATGTTGGTGAAATAAACAAGCCAAGATCAAACGGGTGGCTACAACACATATAAGCCACCAATTGCAGCACAACAGAATAAAAGGGACAAAAGCCCACTACATAAAATCCACCAGATTCCTCAGAAATCGGAAACTTGCAAATAAAATATAGATTAACGTATTCCATAGTGCTCAGGCAGCCATGTAACATTCCAGTAGCTACTCAGATGACTTGATACATGAAAGATGAAACCACAACCTGCACGAGTGAAACAAAAGGTCAACCACCAGTTATCGGTTTGTTTACAACAACTTCCATGCGAAATATATTCATGACCAAAATATGCAGAGACATCAAGTTAGCTCCCAAAAAATACCTGTACCCATAGCCAAACTAACACCAGTAAATTCTAAATGACTCGTGAAAAAACAGAAATAAACTGCATTCGCAATCCAACCCCTTCCTTCACCCACAACATGTCAAGAATTAGGGGTTCTTCTGCTGGAGAAAAGTGGAGCTTTGAGATTAAGTGCTTGTTTGATTCAAGCAATGGAATGAAAAAGGAATGGAATCAAACTGACGAGGAGAATGGTAACAATCATTGTCACCTTTATTGGATGTTTGGTTCAACCCATAAAATGGAAAGGAAATGGTAACCATTACTACAATCATTGTCACCTTTATTGGATGTTTGGTTCAACCCATAAAATGGAAAGGAAATGGTAACCATTACTACTACCAAGAAATAGATTTCGTTACTTGAGGGGGAAGAGAATGTAAAAAACCATGGGAGTCATTATCACCAAGTAATAGTAATAGATTGAGAAGGGGTTGAATCAAACAAGAAGAAAGGAGATAAGAAATTGATTTTGTTTCTTAGAGCCCAAAAATATTGAGCCAAACATGCTCTAAATGCAAGAAATGGAATGAAAACATGAAGCCAGATAGATCATAATTTGAGAATCATGCGAGGAAAAACAAGATGTACCCATATAAGAGATGAATAAGATTAAATACCTATACAAATATATTATATGTTCAATGTTATCATCTATATCTGAGATTAATCGATGTTGGATTATATTAAACTAATGATGCAGGCTTTGTCAATAAATATCAGACTTCGAAACAACTGTAAATGATGAATTCAAAGAGACAAGCATTGTGAGAATTTCATGAGTAATTTATGGTCTGGGTTGGGTTCTTTGAATTCATCACTAGAAAGGCAAAGATGTGAGAAAATAGACAAAATATAGAAGTTGGACAGCAAGGGGGCAATAATAAAAACAAATGATCCAATCAGCAGACTGATAACAAGCAAAAGCACAGTGACATGGCACAAGGCAGTAAAAATAACAAGGTAAAGAAATCAGAAATGTATTCACCAACAACAAACAAATTTCAAAAGAAAATCTCAATCCTGTGGCATAACCAGCAGGAAAGCACAGCTTTCTTCCGATGAAGGAAATCATTGCATATATAAGTCAAGCAATCATATAAGAACAATTGTAGCTTAACTGTTACATATACAAGCAATACAAGCAAAAAAGGTGCCATAGAACATTTGAATGCACAGAAAGTTTGAAACAGAAGATTCAAATGCAAGACAGATCTTGCAAATGAGTATTGAGCAACATCCAATATGCGATATACGAATCAAAATAGATGAACCATAGAAGCAAGTACCTGAAGATGGCACTACTCATCATCTTCATAATTCCGTTTCCGGCTCTTCTTATCGGAGCGCTTTGAGTGCCTTCCAATCCTGGAATCATCTGAGTTACTGACATCTGAATCAGAAGATGATCTGGCCCTCCTGCTCTTTCTCTTATGCCGCTTAGGAGATTCTTCAGAATCATCTGCATGTCGATGGCTCCTCCTTCTCCTCTTCTCCTTTCTACTCTTCCTCCTCAGACGTTCCTCCTCCTCATCAGATGATTCATCCTTCTTCCTCCTTTTTTCCTTTCTCCTCTTCCTGCGAACATCTTTTTCATCATCTGAATCGCTCCCGGATCTTTTCCCACTCCTCCTCTTTTTTGACCTACCCCTTTTCTTCTTCCTTCCAGAATCAGAATCCTCATCATCAGAGGAATCCTTCTTCCTTTTTGTAGATTTCACTTTCCTGCTGGACTTCTTCTTCCCATATCGTTCACCAATAATCCTCTCCATCTCAGAATCCTCGCTAGAATCAGAGCTCTCGGTCTCATCCTCCTCAGAACTCTCCTCTGAGTTCTCAGCAGCACACGTTCCATTCAACTTCCCAACACGGCCCTTAATTTTCTTCAACCCTGCCATGACATTGGCCTGAATGACATCTGAATCTTTCTCATTGCCATCATCTTTCACACTCAAGAAATTCCTACACTGGAAAGTAAGATGCCCAACACGGCCACACTTCTTGCAAGCACCACGGGCCTCATCGTTATTCGAACCAGTGATACGAGCCAGAGCAAGCAATTCCTGGAAATTCACATAAGCATTTTCAGGGTCTTCCTCAGTCTTGGTCTGAGAAGCACCCTTCGAATCATCTTTTGTGGGAGCATAAGGATCATAACCAATAGCACTCTGCCAAATTCCGTGAGTCTGAAGGGCAGCACTGCTGTGCACCCGGTTATTTGCGGGCATACGCACCCGACCTGCTGTAGCCGGCATTTTGAAAACCAAAGGTAAAACCCTGAAAGTCACCAGAGACATAAAATGAGAATGCAGATATAAATGACCTGCAAAAAATTCGATTGAAACTTGCAAAAAGCATTAATCTTTAGATTTGCACCCAATATCAACAAACAAATCTGCAAGGCCAACGTAGCCAAATTCCCTCACAACTGAGATTGATTTGTGTATGGGTGTATGACAAATTAACATCAACAGAGTGAAAATATGATAATATAACTAAACAGGAGACATTAGTAATTCAACCCACAATCTCAGAAACGAACACAGTATTCAATTCCGAAATTTTCATATATTGGGATATCAATCTCAACTCTTGAATTTAAATTAGTCCTAAACGAACCTTCAAAATTTCGGACAATCCAAAATTTTGATCTCGTCGAAAAAGTTCAATTTGCCCAGAATCTTATCTCTCAATCTTCTTATTTGCTCCTCAAATTGGAGGAAGAAATTTTGATGATGGAAATTCGAAATTATTTGAGCTCGGATACTAGTTTAATCCTAAACTAGAAATTTCAATCTAATATATAGCAAAATTAGTAGTAAACAAACCTTACCTTCAAATTTATGGAGACGTCGAAAAGTAACTTGAATTTATGCTGGAATTCCGAAATTCGAAATCGAACTTTTTAGAGAGAAAAGAAACTGGGATGAAATCTGTAATCTGTTATTTGTAATCTGTAGAAAGATGTTGTAATCGTAGCAAATTCTACGGATTGGAATTTGGGGAGTTAGGGTTACAAACTTCTTTTCTTTTTTCTGTGCCCCTTCCCTCAAAAGGAAATTTGCAAAGGGAAAATTGAATACAGCTTTCTACGAAATTTAACGAGAAAATGTTACCAAAAAAAAAAAAAGGTTACATCTGATCTGATCAGAACTTAGGCTCTGTTCTTTTGGGTCCGAATAAGTATGTAAGCGACCGAACCGAAATGAATAAGTACGAACCGAGGCGGGCGAAAATGAATAAGTCGAACCGAACCGAACCTGGTGCGAGATTGATCGATCGATCCCAAGCGAACCGAATTGAGTATAATTAATAATTACAAGTAGAATAATATTTTTATCATGATTGATAATGATAATAATTAATAATATTAATGATAATCATAATAATATTAATACTAATACTAATAATATACATAATAATAATATTCTTATGAATTGAGTAATATTAATAATAATAAGTAGAATAATAATGATATGAAGTAATAATATTATTAATATAATATTTTCCTCCAAGATTGTTATTTGCAAGTCAATATATACAAAACCAATAGCATGTTTCACGCCTAATACTGTAGAATAGTAACAATAGCATGCATGACTCCTAATTCTAAGCAACAGAATATTGACTTGCCTAATTTACAAAATACATAACTATATTTACATATATTTGACTACTCCTATATTTACAAAACTATATTTGACATATATTTTTAAAAAAATATTGCTACAATCAGGAAAATGACGAGGTTGGAGATAGTATGGAAGAAGATTATTAGGAAATTTAGAATACTCCTTTTGTTTCTTTTAATTGCTACATTTCCCTTAAATGTTCTTTTTTTTAATTGCTACATTGTTTAAACTTATTTATTTGGAGTTCTTCACCCACCATAAAGTAATACTCCTTCCGTTTCCGAAAGTTCTTCATACTTTAACCAATTTCCTCTCACAAAACTATTCAAAATAGGAACAACAAAATAAATCGGAGGGAGTATTACTTTTTTATCTTCGCTTCTTTCACCAAAAATTACTCTCCCTTAATTATATTCAATGGGTTAAAAAATACCCTCCAAAAAGTTTAAAAGTGACATTGTCAAAAATAATAATAATAATATAATATAATATAATGTAGTAATAATAATAATAATAATAATAATAATAATAATAATAATAATAATAAAAATAAAAATAATAATAATAATAAAATAAAAATTATAATAAAAAAATTAATAATAATAATAAGAATATAATAAATAAAATAATAGTAACAATAATAATAGTAATAATAATAATAACAATAATAATAATAACAATAACAATAATAATAATAATAATAATAATATGATAATAATAATAATAATAATAGTAATAATAATATTATTATTAATAATGATGATGATAATAATAATAATAATAATAATAAGTTGTAGTCTGAACTGAACTGAACTGAACTGATCTGAACTGAACTGAACTGAACTGATCTGATCTGATCTGAACTGATCTGAACTGATCTGATCTGAACTGAACTGAATTTTCATTTATTCAGTCCAAAAGAACAGAGCCTAAATTTTTCAGATTTGATCTGATGTAAAATAAGTAAAATTAAGGTTAACTAACTATAGCCTAACTCAGTCAAATAAAGATTACTTTAATTTCTAACTCATAGAAGTACAACTTAATATTAGTAACACTAGCCTTATTTTTTTTTTTGGGGCCCCACTAGGGAACCCCTTGGTAATAAGAACTTTATTGAACCAGCATCTCTCGCATGTCAGCCAGTCCAGCTATTGTTGTAGGAGTTATGTATACTAGATAAATAGGATTAGTACTGATTATATATATGTAGTTATTTTATGTATATTTGATTTGAAAATAAAGTGTGTTATCTGTATCATTGGACTTGTTAAAATATTGTGGGGGTTTACTTATTAGAGGGGTCATTGCTTCATAGTATGGAGATATAAGAGAATCCCTACTCCCAAGCAGAAGTAGTTAGCGAGGTTTGAACTTGTGGCCTCAAAGTCACAAGGTGAATTTCTCAGTTCCCACCGGCTCCACCAAGCAAGCTTGGTTGTAACACTAGGCTTATATGCATGCAATGATTGCACACTGTCTTTGCATTTTATTTTTTCAAAAAACTGTTGTTCTGTTTAAATGTCGAATTTTTTTTTCTTTTTTTTTTCCCTTTTTCGTTTAAATGAAGTAGTTAAGCTTTCCTCCTTTTTTTTTTTCCTTTTCTCCTTTCTCTTGTTTTAATGTCCCCCGTGTGTTGTCATATATATAGCTAGTCTTATATGCATGTGAAAACATGTAGAATATTAAATTAATTGCTAATTACATCTTATAAATCATATACTTTTAAATTTTTAATCAGCTTATCCCACTAAATAAAGGATTTTAAAATTTTTGAAGGGAAGTAATTGATTGTGTTGTAAATTTTTATTGTTTTCTTTTTGTTGTACGCTTTTTATCTTTTTATTTTTTTAATTAATTAGGTAGTTATTAGTTATTACATCCTTTTTTATTTTATTTTTCCTTTTTTCTATTTTTTCGTGTCTTACCCGTGTTGCTATCTATAATATAGATTTATTTACGAACATGTCACTTGATGTACATCATCTGTACATCTCCAAGATGAACGAGCATTCACTCAAATTTAATTTTTATTTTTATTTACTATCCTTTTAAACTCTCAAGTATTAATTTTTATAATATTTGCAAAAATAATTTGTCAAACAGATAAATATAAATGTTATGTTAGCTTCCTCCTCCCGATTTACCCCTTAATGCCTTGTTTAGTACAAACCTTTGTCATTTAAAAAAGGTTATGGAGGATAATGATTTCTCCAAAGTTTATATAATCTGGTGGTTTATTTGGTTTACTAAAAATAAAGATATTTTTAATCATGAAAGTTTCTCCTGTTCTAAAACTTATTTTCTTATTTCCAATTTCTTTAAGGATTGGTCTTTTATGACTAACCAAGAAGAGTTAAGGATAGCCATTCTAAATTTCTCTAAATATTGCTAAGCCCCCTTCCTCTGATCCCTTCCTCAAGAAATTTGATGGTCTCCTCACTCTCCCCCTTGTCATAATCACCACAAGATCAATTTTTTTATTTTGATGGTTCTAAACTTGCTAATAGGCAATCCTCGTTCGGATTTGTCATTAGAGATCATATGGGTAAAGTGTGTCTTTTAGGAGCTAGCTCGATTTCCACCTCGTGCAACATTCTAGTGGCGGAAGCTTGGGGGTTTAGAGAAAGAATTAAAGTTGCCCTTTAATTAGGATCTAAAAACGTTGAGGTTGAGGGTGATAATTTGATTTCCTCAAAAGTATTTGGAAAATCCCTTGGGAAATTATATCGTTCATTTGGGAAGCAGGTGAATGTAGGAATATATAGATGCATATAGCGGAATTTCAGGAAACAATTTCCTAACATCTATCATAGGATCGCAAACATAATCAAACATATGAATCATTCAATAGGGATCAAATATCAAACCTTTGTAGCGTGATTTCCCTGTCGTATTCAAGCTTTGAATATCCGAGAGCCCCAAGTGTTGCTCCTCTAATCAGTGCACGAGCACCAGTTGAACACCAACGTCTGCTAGAACGGAAGAGAAAATATCCCTTGCTTTTTGGTGGTACAGGCGCCGGTTAGAGGGAATAGATTTGGGTTTCACTTCTCTCGCTTGTGAAAAGAAACTGATTAATGATTTGATCACCTAAACCCTAATATTATATCCTATATATAATAGAAGAGTCATAGCCTAGTTAGGAGAACTAATTCTCCTCCTATTCCCCTTTGGACCGGCCCAATCCTAATCCTAAATGGATTTGGATTGCTTTTTCCAACTTGTGCTACAATGTATGACCTCATAGGATTAATCTATTTTAGTTATAAGCCCAATCAATATTGTCGTATTAATCTTATTTATTCTCTAGCAAGAAAATACGATTACTAAAATAATTAACTTTATTATCTTCATAATATAAATCCTATTTATATTTAGTAATTGCCGGGATGTCTAAGGACATATTCCTTCAATCTCCCACTTGTCCGAAGACAAGAGCGCATTGTTAAATTCCTTAAGTCACTAAATGCAAAATTTGATAACACCACGTTATTCTCAAATTTATGTTCCTTGATCGTCGAGCTCGAACTGCTCAAATAAGGATTAACTCTTTAATCCTATTCCGCATGGCCATGCAATTTTCCAGTTCTCGCTCATCAAGAGGCCTAGACACCATTCCTATTTAATAGGAGGACTTATCCACTCTTGTATGACCATAACTCCCACTCAATTCTTAGCCCGCCTAATCACTGCCTTTATAACCTTCTTTTACGACGCGGCGTTTAACAATGTCAAAGTTAAAATAACTATATTGTGGTTATTAAGACATACTCATGTCTAAGGAATCCACTAAATATAATAGTTTGATTCTACGTTTAGAATCTGATTAGGTCAAGTCTCAATGTATCAACTATACATCCATATAATCAATTAGACATCTCTATGTCTCCATAGCCCATGGAACTGCGCTATCAATTAATTATATACTAGTCTTTTAAATAAATCATTTATGTCCAATTAGTGATTTAGACTAGAGACTTTAAATAAATTGTGATTTTAGTTCACTTTATAGGGTTCTATTATCAAAACGTTTTAGATAATCCTATTTGAAAACACAAATTATTTGGACATTTTATTTAATATTAAACCAAGCGATTAAATAAGAAACGAATTTTTATTGATAAACATCCAAAGCATAATAAATGTCTTTACAATTGTAAACATAAAGTAAACAACCTAAAGCCATTCTCCCATATGCTTAAGCCCCATAGACCTAGTATGACACTCATGCTTAGGTTGAGCAAGCGATTTAGTCAGAGGATCTGCAATATTATCCTCAGTATGAACCTTGCTTACTTTCACATCCTCTCTTCCAACGATCTCTCAAATAAGATGGAATTTCTTAAGCACATGTTTAGACCTTTGATGCGATCTGGGTTCCTTAGACTGAGCAATGGCACCATTGTTGTCACAGTACAACTCAATGCCATTCTCAATGCTAGGAACTACACCAAGCTCACCAATGAACTTTTTGATCCAAACAGCTTCCTTTGCTGCATCAGCTGCTGCAATATACTCAGCCTCTGTTGTAGAATCCGCGATGGTACTCTGCTTAGAGCTCTCACAGCTCCTCCATTGAGACAAAATATGAAACCAGATTAAGATCGGAAATCATCTTTGTCACTCTGGAAGCTTGCAACGGTGTATCCAGTAACAACCAACTCACCATTTCCACCATAAACCAAAAAATTATCCTTAGTCTTTCGCAAGTACTTAAGGATGTTTTTCGCTGCAATCGAGTGCGCATCTCCTGGATTTGATTGGTATCTGCTGCATATACTCAAAGCATATGCAACATCCGGTCAACTGCATATCATGACATACATAATGGATCCTACTACAGAAGTATAGGGAACATACTCATACGCTTGACCTCATCCGGACTCGAAGCACACTGAGTCTTTCCAAGTGTTATGCCATGTTGCATGGGAATGAAACCTCTCTTGGAGTTTTCCAGCTTGAACCTTGCAAGAACCTTATCAATATAAGTCTCTTGACTAAGTCCAATCAGCCTTTTCGATCCATATCTATAGATCTTTATTCCCAGTATGTACTCAGCCTCTCCTAGGTCTTTCATAGAGAAACAATTTATAAGCCATTCCTTGACTGACTCAAGCATGGTTTTATCATTTCCTATGAGAAGTATGTCATCCACATATAAGACCAGAAAAGTAATACTACTCCCACTTAACTTCTTGTATACACAAGATTCCTCTTCATTTCTGAGAAAGCCAAATTTCTTGACTGCCTCATCAAATCTGAGGTTCCAACTCCTTGATGCTTGCTTTAGTCCATAAATGGACTTCTTAAGCTTGCATACCCTCCCTAGATTTTCTAGATTTTCAAAACCTTGAGGTTGTGTCATGCACACATCATCTTTCAAGAACCCATTCAAGAAAGCGGTTTTGACATCCATATGCCATATTTCATAGTCATGAAAGGCAGCAATCGCAAGGATTATCCTAATGGACTTCAGCATGGCTACTGGTGAGAAGGTTTCATCATAGTCAATACCATGAATTTATTTGAAACCTTTCGCCACCAACCTTGCTTTGAAAACACTAATGTTTCCATCCTTGTCCGATTTCAATTTGAAAATCCATTTGCATCCAATGGGTTTTACCCCATTAGGCAGATCAACCAAGTCCCATACTTGATTTTCAGACATGGAATCCATTTCAGATTTCATGGCCTCAAGCCTTTTTTCGGAGTCTTGACTATCCAAAGCATCTTTGTAGCTAGTAGGCTCTTCTGATTCTAAAATCGTTATTTCAGAACTTTCCGTCAAAAGAAAATCAATATATCTCTTTGACGGAATGATGGTCCTACATGACCTACGTTGGGGAACAACAGAAGAAGTTTCTACCTCACTAGGTTGAGTGACTTTCCATGGAGTATCTCCAAGTGGGACGGTAGGAGGTACGTGAATTGAATGCACCACCTCCTGAGCATTTTCATGCCGAGCCGCCTCTGATGAGGTGTTAACCTCATCCATTTGTTGCTCATCTCGAACTTCTTCGAGATATACATTTCTCCCACTTGTTTTTTTTTAGAAATAAACTCCTTTTCCAGAAAGACACCATTACGAGCAACAAACACTTTGTTTTCGCTTTGGTTGTAGAAGTAGTATCCCTTAGTCTCTTTTGGATAACCCATAAAAAGACATAAGCTTCACAACCCCATATCCTTAGAAAAGACAATTTTGGAGCGTTTCCAGTCCACATTTCATATGGTGTCTTTTCCACTACTTTGGATGGTGCTCTGTTGTGTGAATGTCGTTGTTTCAAGCGCAAATCCCCATAATGTAATAGGAAGATCAGCAAGATCGATCATGGATCGAATCATATCGAGTAGAGTTCGATTCCTTCTTTCGAAATGCCATTTCTACCGTGGTGTTCTGGTGGATTCCATTGTGAAAGTATTCCACAATCCTTCAAATGATCGCCAAATTCTTGAGATAAATATTCACCACCACGATCGGATCGTAATGCCTTAATTTTCTTCCCAAGTTGGTTTTGTACTTCATTCTAGAATTCCTTAAATTTTTCAAAGCATTCCGACTTATGCCGCATGAGGTAAACATATCCAAATCTGCTCACATCATCGGTAAAAGTAATGAAGTAATTGTACCCTCCCCTAGCCAACGTACTCATAAGTCCACACACATCCATATGTATGAGGGCTAAAAGGTCATTGGCCCTTTCACTTTAACCTGTGAAAGGAGACTTTGTCATTTTCCCCATCAAGCAAAACTCATAAGTATCAAATGATTCGAAATCAAATGATTTGAGAATTCCATCCTTATGAAGTTTCTCAATGCGCTTTGAGCTTATGTGGCCTAATCGACAATGCCATAGGTATGTAGGGTTTGAATCATTTGCTTTATGTTTCTTGCTGTCTATGTTATAGATGTGGGTTTCTAAGTCTAGCACATATAAACCATTTGATAACTTAGCGGAGACATAGAACATATCATTCAAATATGCAAAACAACAATTGTTCTTTATTGTAAATGAATAACCTTCGGAATCCAAAACAGGAATCGAAATAATGTTCTTTGTGATAGCAGGAACATAATAACAATTATTAAGTTCTAAAACTAATACTGAAGGTAAAAGTGGACTATATACTCCCACTGCCAATGTAGCAACTCGTGCTCCATTACCAACGCGAAGATCTACTTCTCCCTTACCCAATGTTCTACTTCTTTTAAGGCCTTGCATATTACAAATAATGTGCGAACCACAAGCGGAATCAAATACCCAAGAAGCAGAAGCTACTAAGTTAACTTCTATAACATACATATCTGAACTAGAAACTCCTTTCTTTTGATCCTTCAGATAATTGGGGCAACTACTTTTCCAATGACCAACCTTGTTACAGTTGTAACAATATTGCTCATCAGCAACTTTTGGTTTTAGTGTAGTCTTTTGCTTTTCAGAAGTTTCAGACTTGGAAACTTGTTTGCTTTCGTCCTTCTTAATAGCAATCCCAATCCTATTGAGCGATTGCCCTTTATTAACCATAAGAACATCCTCATATTCTTTTCTAGGCTGGTTAGGAATGTTTCGCTCAGTCTGAGTTAGCCTTTCATGCATCTCTTGCATCGTTGCTTCCTCCCCTTGCATGTGAAAGTTGTTGAACTTTTGAGTTCTGAGAACGATTCCCATGTCCCTTTCACTTGCAATGAATCGTTCAGCATTTAATTTGTCCTTCGAAATGACGGAGCGCAAATTACAAGTAGAATTGTTGGTGTTGATATTGTTGTTACTAGACATAATTACTACAACAAATAATAAAGCAAGATTCAATCGATGTTTATCTAGAAAGCAATAATTAAACAAATTTTAATTACTACTACCCTTTATTCAAAATGAAAGTCCCCTATTGAATAAAGAAATAACCAAGATCCCCTCCCACTACAATCAGACGGACTTTGGCCCTGCCTTCAATTTATAGTAGTTGAGGTAAGTAAACACTTTACTAATTATAACTAATTATAATTCTTGGTAGACAGGTTAACAACTCATTGTTTACTCCTATCTCTTAGCTTCAAAACCCAAAACTTTATCTTTTGATGATTTTGTTGAGTTAAACCAAACATTAACATGTAAGTTTCAAAAACCTACCCTACTATCCCCGGAACTATGAGCAACACCCTGATTTGGCAGAACCTGTTACTCATGATCTAAGGCTTTATAGGTGTTGTTTGGAAAAGCAATTGAACTCAATATTACTTTTGGGGACCTAAGTTTACTAATATGGTCAATTAATAGTGAACACATGAATCAATTAACCACAAACAAACTTAGAAGCATGCTATTAAACAAAATAAATGCAAGAGAATTATAAAAGCAATAATTAAATGATCTAGTATGGTCCCTATACTTAGGAAAATAACTAATCTTCATGAATCCTCCCTTGAATCTCCATGGATCACCATCCTTGAAACTCCTTGGATCCTCATGCTTGATTACATAATTTGAATTAAATAAATAACGAAAATTTAAAGCTACAAAAATACAAACGATTCGTAGATCGTATTTAATTTACATTCAAATATAACGATTCGCATATCGTATTTACTATCCTAATTTGGGTCATACTAGTCATAACATGCAAGATATAATATCATATATATTACATTAAACATACACGCATTTATAATATCATAATATAATAAACAAAAACTATTTACTTATTAAGGCCCTGTTCTTTTGGACTTATTTTCAGCAAAAATAAGTAAAAATAAGTTCAGTTCAGCAAAAATAAGTAAAAATAAGTTCAATTCAGGAAAATAAGTTCAGTTCAGCAAAAATAAGTAAAAATAAGTTCAGTTCAGCAAAAATAAGTTCAGTTCAGCAAAAGTAAGTTTAGTTCAGCAAAAATAAGTTCAGTATTACTATTAATGTTGTAATTATTATTTTTGTTTTCAATATTACTATTAATATTGTTATTATTATTAATATTATAATTATAATAACGATGAATTTGTATTTTTATTTATTTTCTATTTTTTATTTTATTATTTTATTATGTATTATTTATTATTTAGTAATTATTATTTATTTATTATTATTAATATTATTTATTATTTATTATTTATTATTTATTATTTATTATTTATTATTTATTATTTATTATTTATTATTTATTATTTATTATTTATTATTTATTATTTATTATTTATTATTTATTATTTATTATTTATTAATTATTATTTATTATTTATTATTTACTATTTATTATTTATTATTTATTATTTATTATTTATTATTTATTATTTATTATTTATTATTTATTATTTATTATTTATTGTTTATTATTTATTATTTATTATTTATTATTTATTATTTATTATTTATTATTTATTATTTATTATTTATTATTTATTATTTATTATTTTTATCTATTATCTATTATTATTATTTATTTTATTTATTATTATTATTTATTATTATTTATTATTTATTATAATTATAATTATTAATTATTAATTATTAATTATTAATTATTAATTATTTATTATTTATTATTTATTATTTACTATTTATTATTTATTATTATATATTATATATTATATGTTATATATCATATATTATATATTATATATTATTTATTATTTATAATTTATTATTTATTTTATTTATTATTGTTTAATATTTATTATTTATTATTTATTATATTATTATTTATTTATTATTATTATTATTATTATTTATTATTATTTAATATTATTATTTATTATTATTATTATTAATATTATTTATTATTATTATTATTTATTATTATTATTATTTATTATTATTATTTATTATTTATTATTTATTATTATTATTTATTATTTATTATTTATTATTATTATTTATTATTTATTTTTTATTATTTACTATTTACTATTTATTATTTATTATTTATTATTTATTATTTATTATTTATTATTTATTATTTATTATTTATTATTTATTATTATTATTTATTATTTATTATTTATTATTTATTATTTATTATTTATTATTTATTATTTATTATTTATTATTTATTATTTATTATTTATTATTTATTATTTATTATTTATTATTTATTATTTATTATTTATTATTTATTATTTATTATTTATTATTTATTATTTATCATTTATTATTATTATTTATTATTTATTATTTATTATTATTATTTAGCAAAAATAAGTTAAGTTCAGCAAAAATAAAATAAGTTCAGTTCAATTCATCCAAAATAAGTTCAAAAGAACAGGGCCTAACAATTAATAAGCAAATAAAACTTTCCATAATAATTATACAACTTAACAAATTTATGCTAGAAATTATTTAGGAAACTTTATTATTTAATTCAATTACTTATTTAAACATGGCAATAATCATTATTATTCATAAATTTGCAAAACAAATTTTTTTTTTTTTAACAAACTGCAGTCAATTGACTGCTTGTGACAAAACCGCAAAACAAGATCACGACAATCATGGCAGTAGGCACGAAGCCACCATCGCCTGCCACACCACCACACGACATCACCACACACACACGAGTTCACGGCAGTCGGCACCACCTGCCGCCGGGGCTCCAGCATTGGCGCCAGAAACCGCCTGCCAAACCACCGCACTGGCACTCGTCGGCTGGAGAACAACCACCAAAACACCAGCAGCCACGCGAGAGGATTGAGGGGCTACGCACGTCGCACGTGCGCCGCCCACCCTTCCCCATCTGTGCCGCCCCGCCCCGCCCAATTCCGGTAACCCCCACGCCAGCCACCGTGGCACCTCCGCCACCGGTGGTCCACCCATCCATGGTTGCCTTATTCTTTAATTTATGTAACAATTACATTTAAATTAAAGTTATCTTTATTTAACAATTAATCAAAGATTTAAGAGATTTAAAATACTTTTTGAAAGAAACATGAATATACTTTATGCATTCTGTGTGATTACTGTAAAGAAAAAAATATTTTTCGTATGATTTTTGGTATTTGTTTGATTTAATTGGTGTTTTGTGCGTTTTTGGCTAAATTGCATAATAATTATTAAACGGATGTTAAAATTGATGAGATTATTTTTCTTAGATCATTTTGTATGCGTCGTATGTATTCCATGCCTTAGAATAATTTTTGCCTACTGTGTACTGGTTTATTTAATTGATATATCTGTTTTTGCAATTTCGTTTCTGTCAGTATATAAATCATGAAAATTAATTCTGGAGGCCGAAAAATTTATTTATTTGTATAATATGTATTTCCGTGAGTTTATGCATGTTTTGTAAATTTTTGGTAATTTTTGGGCATTTATTTATATTTTTAGTTATTATATTGGCTTTATTGAGTAATCTGTATATTAACTTTTAAAATTACTTTTGGAGTCCGAAAATTATAAATAAAAATTGTACCATGTCAGTAGAGCCATTAGGGTCATATGATAATTTTTGTGTGATTTTACTGCTCGAACTTATTAGTTTAATAATTATTATTGGGTTTTTGTTGTGAAATTGAGGATACTCTTTTAAATTATTTGAGAGCTTGTTAATCAGAAATAATTTGTAATTTATTATGTTCTTGGTTGCTGATGTTCCAAGGGATGCAGTATGTATTATTCGGTATCCTTATGTTCATGTTCGATTTATGAAAAAAAATGATTAGTTGTTACTACTCTTTTAATGAATAAGTTTTGGAGTTAATTGGTGATGCATTTTTGATTGAATTGTTGGTGCTGTAAAAACTAGTTTAATATCATTCTTGATGTTTAGAAATGTTCAAGTGTTTATTGTGAGAGACATTTGTTGAAAGCGTGTAAGTTATTAATTTTGAGGAATTATGAAGAGTTGTTTTTGATGAATTATGGGTATAACCGTATAAGGCCGGGTGCCATCCCTTTTTGATGAATATTTTTAAGATGAATGATACTTTGATGATATGCATGATTTTATTTTGAGATAAGAATATCCGGTGGGATAGATGTAGTCCCCGGTGAAGAACATGCCAACCACCTGGTTTGCGAACTAGGGATACACCTGGGTTAATTGTTGTCGTCCGAGAGGTCGTGGAGTTCTGCGTGTTCTACCCCCGCATCGGGAGTTTGGCCATTCTTAGACACAGGCAGTGGGGAACGTAAGCCCATAGACTGACCTGAAGATTGCGATCTGACAAACCTTAGGAAGTGAATTGCGATTCACTAGCGTTCGGTTTCTGACTCAATAACTTGTTGTATTCTTGATTATTATTATTTATGTATTCTAGAATTTATTCACTCACTATATCTTGTTTATTTATTATTGATGATCACTTGTATTACCTATGAGCTTTATGGTTTTTAGATGCATGTTATTCTTATAATGATTGTATGATTTCCTTTCTTATTAATCTATCTCTGAATCGTACTTTGATTGCTTTTGTTCTGGGAGAACTGCTAGTTACTCCCCACTGATTGTGGATATTTGTTGTATATTTTGCAGGTTTTGTTGATGGGGATTTTCTTTGATTTTGGGCTCGGGTTGAGATGCGAGAAATAATCTATTAGGGGTTTTAGTTCTAGACTATTCTTTAGTTCGAGATAGTTTTCTCATTTTGATTTTAATCTAAGTAATTAATTTACTTATAGTACTTACTTATGTTTGTTTTTATCACTTAGTTATTTAAACACTATTCTTGTAGTAGTGACATTCCCAGAAGACGATGTTTCCGCCA
The DNA here is from genome assembly GCA_947646795.1 of Beta lomatogona. Taxonomy (NCBI): domain Eukaryota; kingdom Viridiplantae; phylum Streptophyta; class Magnoliopsida; order Caryophyllales; family Amaranthaceae; genus Beta; species Beta lomatogona. The sequence goes on along the minus strand of CANSNZ010001007.1, from coordinate 39,826 downwards.
TCGTCCTATTAATACTATTATTATTTCTTTCTTTTTCGCTTTGAAATTATGGGTTGTTACATAAAGTGTTTTCTTTGACTTGTGATAATGCTACTGCCAATGATGTTATGATTCAAGAGATGGTTAGGGACTTGAATAGAACTAATCTGTTGCCTTGTTTTGGTGAGTTTTTTCATGTAAGATATTCTGCCCATATATTAAATCTGATTGTCCAAGCTGGTTTTAAGTTTATGGATAAAACTGTTTTGAAGATGCAACAAGTTGTTACATATGTTTCTTTTTCAAACATTAGGAAAGAGAGGTTTGATGATTGTGTGAAGTATGTGAATACTGGTTTTTTTGGTTCATTGATTGGTGATGTTCGTACTCGTTGGAATTCTACCTTTCTTATGCTCCGTAGGTGTTTAGAAGCTATGGAGGCTGTAGATAGGTATTGTTTACTTGAGCATGGTTTAGATGTTTCTCTAACTGATTATGAATGGGAAACTGTCCAAAATATTTGTGATTTTCTTGAACCTTTTTATGATATTACTTGCCTTTTTTCTGGTTCTGATTACCCCACTGCCAACCTATATGTTAAGAACATTATTTTGATTGAAAGTCTTATGTTTTATGCTAAAGAAAACCCAACTGATTCTATTCGTCTTATGGCTATTCCTATGTATGAAAAATTTAACAAGTATTGGGAAAATTATTCTTTGATTCTTACTATTGCTATCATGCTTGACCCCCGTTACAAAAAAAACTTTGTTCATGAGTTGTATGCTACTGTTTATTTGCCCCAACATCTTGATGGTAAGGTTAAAGAGGCGGTTGATGCCTTTACAGAGTTGTATACGCACTATGCTACTGTTTATTCTCACTTACAATTGAGTCAACTCCAACCCTCTTCCACTACATCTTCTATGACTACCGGTTCTGATTAATCCACTCCAAGTTTTGCGAGGTCGATTGCCCGTCCTTTTAAGAAGGCCAACCTTGGAAAGGTTGGCTACTATGTGTAACATTTGATTGATTCATGATTACTTTACAGTTTGTGATTGTTAATAGTTTTGTGATACTATTTTGTTTGCTGTTTTTTAGAGTTTTGGTGCCAATGTTGCTGCTAGTAGGGGTATTGAACATGATATGGAATCATATTTCAATGCCCCTCATGCTCCCGCTGACCAAGATGACCATTTTGATATTTTGGCCTATTGGAAAACCCATGTGGGAGTTTATCCTATTTTGTCTCGGATGGCTAGAGATGTGTTGGCTATCCCCATTACATCTGTGGCCTCCGAGTCTTCATTTAGTATGGGGGGCAGAATTTTAACAAAGTATCGCACGCGTTTGCTGCCCAAAAATGTTGAGGCTCTTGTGACTTGCCAAAATTGGATCTTTGTTTATTCTAAGATTGAGGATGAGGAGTCTCTTGAAGTTGTTAAAGAGACCGAGCATACTGATATTGATTATGATTCAATTCCTTAATCTATGCTGCTGTTGTTGTTTGATGGTTATTGTTTGATGGTGGTTGTTTGATGTTTATTGTTCTGGCCTTGTGTTGTGGCCTATTGAAAATGTTTGATGATGGTTCTTTGATGGTGGTTGTTTGATGTTTATTGTTCTGGCCTTGTGTTGTGGCCTATTAAAAATGTTTGATGATGGTTCTTTGATGGTGGTTGTTTGATGGTTATTGTTCTGGCCTTGTGTTGTGGCCTATTGAAAATGTTTGTGTTCTGGGTTTGTGTTTGTTTCTGGGTTTGTGTTTGTGTTTGTGGGTTGGTTGTGTGCTGGGGTTTGTTTGTGTTTGGGGTTTTCTTGTGTTTGGGGTTGGGTTTGTTGTGTTCTGGGGTGGGTTTGTTGTGTTGTGGGTTTCCCTAAACCCAAACCCAAACCCTAACCCTGGACCTAAACCCAAACCCTAGACCCAAACCCTAGACCCAAACCCTAGACTCGAACCCTAACCCTAACCCTAAAATTATAAACCCTAAACAGAATTGTTGGGTTTGGATTTTAGTTTAATTCTATATCCTTTTGCTTAATAAATGTCCCTTGCGCAAAGATCATTGGTTGTTGACTTGTTTGCGACTCTTTTTGGCTACATTTTACTTTACACACATGTTTTGCCCTAAGTGTCACGATGTGGAGCTACTTTTCTTTTGTCTTATTGGACATGATATGCACTTGATTGGTAAAATTGGTTTGGTATTAGTTAAAAGACAAAGAATCGTGGATGCTCGTGTCGCTTTTCCTGGCTTTCTTGTTATGTGAAGTTTGCGTTGTTAATTAGAGTCGAGTGCTCGATGATGAGGTCAACTTGTGTACCTGAGAGCCATTATTGATTTTAAAAGTAAATTAAATTTTCTTATCTTTGCAATATTTACTCGTTTAAAATTGATACTTATAAACTGTTATTGCTATATGGTTTTCTTTGGGAGTTTTTTTAAAAGTAAATTAAATTTTCTTATCTTTGCAATATTTACTTGTTTAAAATTGACACTTATAAACTGCTATTGCTATATGGTTTTCTTTGGGAGTTTTTTTTGGAGGTTTTGCTACCTTATGTTGGCCTGTTGCTGTTGTTGTTAGCTTTATTCTTCGCTGCACTGTTCGGTTCTGCTTGGTGCTCTAATGCCTGCTTTGGTGGTGTTCTTGTTCTTCGCCGTTTGTTGGTGGTTGTCTGGCTGTTCTTGGTGGTTGTCTGTTCTGTCGTTGTTGGTTGATTTTCAATGTTGCTACCGTTGGTGGTCATTTTATAATTTTTTTTACTTTAGAGTTAGACTTACTCATTTTCATATGTACATTATTCATTTGTAAGTGTACTTTATCTTTTGTAAACATTATACTATTATATGAATATAAGAGTTTTCTATTTTTCCTAATTTACTTGTCTTATTCTCTCCAATATCCTTCAAATTCAATATACTTTTCGATTCAACTATTTAACTATGCACCTTCATCTAAGAATCATTTAACTATGCACCTTCAAATTCAAAATGATCGTAATGTATAAATGCGAGGCAATGGCTGCAAGCTTGCGAGGCTGTGACTATACTATTAATAAGTTTAAGACTTTAAGTGCATTTTGGGAGAAACAAGAGGATGAAGGGGCAAAGAAGCTATTTGTTTGGGCTATGAGGCTTATAATATTAGCCAAAGTTTTTGTTTGGGCTATGGCATATGAGGCTTATAATACATAGCCCTATTCTTTAAAGGAAAAACGGATTTAGGAAACAAATTACTAACAGATATAACAATAATTTATACATTATATAATCTTCACTTCAACATATTTCTGCCTTAGTTTTATGGCAATAATTCGATACAATGGAATAATTTTTTTAACACCTTTTTTCCCATAACACTGGTCTTTTTTTTAATAGCTGATTAAAACTTACTAGTTACTACTCATACATAGTTGTGATGAGAGAAAGAAAGCTGGGTCGGAATGGTTTTGGGTCGGGTTGTATTGGGTCGTAATGGTTTTGGGTCGGAATGGTTTTGGGTCGGGTTGTATTGGGTCGGAATGGTTTTGGGTCGGGTTCAGTTGGGTCGGGTGGTAACTGGGTTGAGTGATAACCTGGGTCGGGTTGTATTGGGTCGGAATGGTTTTGGGTCCGGTTCAGTTGGGTCGGGTGGTAACTGGGTCGGTGATAACTAGGTTGGATCACAACTGGGTCGGTTGCTAACTGGGTTGGGTCACAACTGGATTGGGTGATAACTGGGTGGGTTTAACTGGGTCATTGGCGGGTGAAGTTGGGTGTGGGTTAGTTTTGGGTCGGAAACAAGTTGGGTCTGGGTCGTTGTTCACGGGTGCAACTGGCCACGGGTCCACCTGGGTCGGCCCAGTTCAGGTTGGGTTGCCAATTCCACGGGTTGAACTGGGCACGGGTGGACGTTGGGTCGGAATGGGTCGGCTTTCCACCCGACCACTCTCGGCTCGGAACAGGTTGGATCTGGGTCGAATGCGGGTTCACCCGTGGATCAGCCTAGTTTTTGACACCTCTAGGCACAACTGATACCACTGTAGGAATATATAGATGCATATAGCGGAATTTCAGGAAACAATTTCCTAACATCTATCATAGGATCGCAAACATAATCAAACATATGAATCATTCAATAGGGATCAAATATCAAACCTTTGTAGCGTGATTTCCCTGTTGTATTCAAGCTTTGAAGATCCGAGAGCCCCAAGTGTTGCTCCTCTAATCAAACCACGAGCACCAGTTGAACACCAACGTCTGCTAGAACGGAAGAGAAAATATCCCTTGCTTTTTGGTGGTATAGGCGCCGGTTAGAGGGAATAGATTTGGGTTTCACTTCTCTCTCTTGTTAAAAGAAACTGATTAATGAATTGATCACATAAACCCTAATATTATATCCTATATATAATAGAAGAGTCATAGGCTAGTTAGGAGAACTAATCTCCTCCTATTCCCCTTTGGACCGGCCCAATCCTAATCCTAAATGGATTTGGATTGCTTTGTACAACTTGTGCTACAATGTGTGACCTCATAGGATTAATCTATTTTGGTTATAGGCCCAATCAATATTGTCCTATTAATCATATTTATTCTCTAGCAAGAAAATACGAGTACTAAAATAATTAACTTTATTATCTTCATAATATAAATCCTATTTATATTTAGTAATTGTTGGGATGTCTAAGGACATATTCCTTTAGTGAATATTAAAGAGTTTCATTATGTCTCCATCAATCATTGTTTCAGGAGGCTAACCAAGCAGCGGATTTCATGGCGCACCAAAGGCACAAGTGTTCTTCGCTTTGCTTTTGGTTTTCTTTCTCTAACCCACTTTTTCTCTCAATCATCCGTAAGGTTGCTTTGGCATGGTCCTTTGTTCGGGGCCGTTCCTAGTTTTCTTTTCCCAATAATAAAAAAAAGATGTATTTGGGAGCATATAACTTTATAGGCTCTAGGAACACCTAAGAATTTGCATGTAATCTAGCATAACCAATAATATTTTACTAGACTCCTAGACGTGGTTATTTTGGGGTTTTATTGTCCAAACGGATCCTTTTTTGCTCGTTCAACATCTCACGAATTTGGGTAAAGCTCCCAATTTGAATTTCAATTCACAACTCATGGGCCTCGATCTAATAAGTATATTATGGGTTACATTATCCATATTGGGCTTTTTTGGTGTGACATGACTGTCACAGAAGCCGTATCCAACTTCATTTTCAGCTTTATGTATGAGATATGAAGCTAGAGTAGTTGGCTAACTATGCTACTTTCAAAAGGAGGCTAGTGGTCATTTTACCCTCTTCCTAGGATGGGCAATATTGTATTTGCCAATCGTAGAATCCATATTTTGAAGTCATAGGGTGGGGGTTTCCAAAGGACTAAGGCTTTACTCGAAGAATCTTTGTGTGCTGCTAGCCATCTGATGAATTCATAGAATTAAAGGCATTTGTAAAATTGGCCTAAATTTGATCTATGATACTAGCTATGTCTACAAAATAATTTGAATTGAGAATTTGCACTATAGCAATACCAACTTTTGCATATTAAAGTTTTCTAGTATGGACATATAATTATCTAAGAGAAAAAAGAATTTTAAGTACTCTTATCTGCTAATACATAAATAATTTAAAGTCTCTTTCTTTTATCATAAACAAAATCATATTCATACAAAATAATGAAATATGATAGCATTAGTACGATTGTCTGTTGAGGGGTTTGTTAAACGTCGCCCCAAAATTACTTAAAATCGCCCCAAATTTATTTTTATAGACTATTTTACCCTTCCCCTTTTCCACACCACCCACCACCACCTGCCACCCCCTGCAACCACCCGCCATCGCTACCTCTCCACTGCCACCCACCACCTCCTCCACCACCCACCTGGAAGCCGGCGAAATTTTTTTAGGATGATGGGCGAACGTCCAGGCCAGACGTTCGCTCATCGTCCTTAAAAAAATTCGACTCCTTCCAGGTGGCTGGTGAGTGGTTGTGGCAATGGGATGGTGGTGGCAGGAGGTGGATGGTGGTGGAGTGAGGTGGATGGTGGTGGGTGGTGGTGATGGTTTAGGGAAAAAGAAGGAAAAAGATAGAGATGTAAGTTCAACTTTTTTGGGGCGATTTTAAGTACTTTTAGGGCGATGAATAGAAGTTCAGAATTTTCAATTATTTTCTTCCTTGCTTAATCGCTTTATCTGCTTTTGTTTTTGTAGTGACGCAAAAGATGCAATCTTTCTAGTACTTCATCTGTATCATGTCATCCTAAAGAGATAAACAAAGAGCATTCTCATAAACTAAAAGATTTTTGGATGGCACTGAACTAATCGTACATAAGTTATTCTACACTAAAACTAGGTGTTGTTTGACATGGGTGGTAGACTGGTAGTGGTTGTTTTTTTCCCCTTCGCCTTACGTGCACATCTACTACTTAGCCTACTATTTCAAGAAAAGCATTAATAACCATATGAAATGTTAATTATATAATCTTAAACTAATAGAATCATCAATTTTGCCTTTTCATTTGATACTATTCTGCACCATATAAAATACAAGTATACAACTCCGCCTTTACATACTTTTTTACAGTTACACTCCCTTCATTCTTGAAAAGATGCCATGTATATTAGTCAATGCACAACTTTAACCACTAACAAATCTGATCATTCATTACTAAAAATTAAACAAACAAAATTATATTTTGCAAATACACATCTAAATTCAAAATCTTGTATGCTTATATTGAATTTATGCCTCTATAGAAAAATATGGTCAAAGCAGAGTATAAAATAATGTAAGAATCTAAATGGAGCATCTAAGATTTCTTACTTTTAAACATTATCCTCATCAAAATGGAACCATCTACCAAGTAACCATCGTCTATGATGCAAGTCGAACCAACTTTAATTTATTTCTAAGCAAGGGTAAGGAATAAGATTGATCTTCTAACTAAATCATGTTTATGTTCTAGTACTTCATATATATCATCACTTCATAACAGTTTTTCTAACCTATGCATCAAGTGCAAAAATTTTAATTATTATTTTTATCTTTGCTGAATAAAACTGATAAATATGATATAGTTATTAAGGATATTTTTCTCATAATTGATATAAAATTTCATCTTGCTCCCTCTCCTTTGTTATCAAGTATGAGAATTATATCCTAATTGACTATGGCATTTTATATTAATTTTGTTGAGTAGATGTACAAAAATAATGCATATATTTAAAAAAATTCTTCAATTAATGTATAATTATATCTCTGTTTGTCTAATGTGTTTCGAATGGCACGTGTTATACTTACAAATATCCTATAAAATTGATCAAAACATCTACTTTATTCTCGATCCTCTACTTAGCAAACAGGACAAAAATAAACCTCCAACAATTTGATCAATTTTTTCATAAATATTTATTACCTTTGAATACCACCTCTTAAGTATTGGTCATACATGGTTGTCTAATGGATGGATATGAAAATTCATGAAGAAAATGAGGTATTTGTTGATGGACAAACATTATTTTAAATATTAAATGCACATATATATATGTATTTTTTTCTAATATTCTTTTTTTGGAGTTACATCATTTTTTCATTAGAGTTACCTCACTTGTTCATTAGAGTTATAGCACGTAAAATCCATTCTCATTTCTCATGTAAGTATGCATTCATATATATATATATATATATACCTTTGATTTTATATAAAAAAAGTATATCATAAAAGATATATAAGTGGCCAAAGTAAATTTTCGAAAATTGTACATTGTCCTGTAAAAAAAAACGGAGTACTTTCTGGCAGATGGCTTTTAGAAACAAAACAAAGATAATTTATTCACTCCTAACAATAATCATACATAGCAATTTCAGAAGAATCTCATCCCCCCTTCTCTCTTTAATTTTTTTTTTTGAAGAGCATCTCATGATCTCATCTCATTATTGAAGCAGTTAACATGAACAAAACTCTCTTTCAGTAGCTATAAAAATCTAGACCTATGATGAGTAAAGTTATATATATATATATATATATATATATATATATATATATATATATATATATATATATATATATATATATATATATATATATATATATATATAAGGAACTGCACCCAAAACCATGCGTATGAAGACCATTGGTTACACAAAGATTAGCACTGAGATTAGTACTAATAGTAGAATTAACTAGAAGTTTAGGGGACCCAGAAACAAACTTTAGTACAACTTAAACTTCAAAAAAGGAAATGCTTTGCCCCCTTATTAAGTGACAAAAACCACTATTCATTAAGGTTAATTAACACTAATGTAAGGTAATCAGACACTAGGGCTTCCCACTTAAGTGACTTTTTAGGTATGTAACTTATACCATTAATTACTAAACATGCATACTTGGACAAATGTCGACCGCTTATTTGAGTACGATCTTATAATATAATAATAATATAAGCTCAAATATCTGGCAAATGGAAGCATTTTTTCATGCAAATTGAGAAGATGATTTGAGGGGGTGGGGGGACCATTTTTGCGCAATGCTGGATAAGCATTTTGTGCAGTACAAATGTCGGAAACTGGCTTTTCTATTAGCCAATTAAATCTCTTTTTATTGATAATTAAGTAGTTTTTTTTTAGTTATGTATAAATTAAATGTATTGATTTAGAATTTCTCTTTATTTTTGGGGGGTAGGGTTCATTTCATATATAGAGAGAAAACCCTAAAAATATCATGTATACTCCATTTTATCTTAAGCTAAGTTGAGAGTGCATATATAATGCCCAGAGGAAATCATTTCTCCTTGTTTCCATATCTTTTTTTCTTCATTCATTCAAATTAAGAATACTGCTTCTCATCTTATTACAAAGAATAACATAATTTGGGCTTCTTCTTTTTATGATCTATTCATCATCACCAATATGATACTTTTTGAGCTTTAGTTAGAGTTATATAGTTGTTTCAAGTTAAGTTACACATATATATATATAGATCTTTCAAGTTGAGAACCAAGCAAGTATGTACTTCTTACAAGTGTTATTGCCTACTACCTCAATTTTCATGTTAGATGTTTTGTGCTGTTTCGTTTTTCCTTTTACGCCCTTTTACTTTTTTTGCCTATTTGTTTTTCCAAGGAACGAATTTATACGCTGAAAAAGGTTTTCTATGACTTTATGGCCCACCTTGAATAATTTATTATCCACCAATATGAATGAATGACGTGTACCGACATTCTTTATTCCATATTATTCTTTATTATATGTGTATCTATCTATATAAATATATCAATCAATACAATTGTAAAGAGAGCATACAAATACAGTGATACAACTATAAAGAGACGGATTAACCCATCTTAAAACATCGATTGGTGGATCGATCGATCGATCGATCAAGATCAAGTCAAAATTAAGATGGTAGATGAAGGAGATAGACTTCTACCAATAGCAAACGTAGGTAGAATCATGAAGCAAATACTACCCCCAACAGCCAAGATCTCCAAAGGGGCTAAGGAAACAATGCAAGAGTGTGTGACAGAGTTCATAAGCTTCGTGACGGGCGAGGCATCCGACAAGTGTCACAAGGAGAACCGGAAGACGGTAAACGGAGACGACATTTGTTGGGCTCTAAGCACTCTAGGGTTTGACAACTACGGAGAGGCTATAACTCAATACTTACACAAGTATAGGGAGTTTGAAAGGGAGAAAGCTTGTCAAGGTAAAGCTGAAGAAGGTATAGTGTGTGGTGGGATTAGCAGCAGTAGCACTGAAGATCATAGATATCATGAAGATGGCAGAGATGATCAACATCAACATCAACATCAGCAGCAGCTTATTGATCAAACTTCTTCAGCTTTTCCATTGGAATTTAGAATCATAGATCCTAAGGGTTAAGTAGTTTAACCCACTTCACTTCTTAATTGCGAAATAAGTAAGGTAAACAAACTACCAGCATACTAATTCTCTTTACTTCTTTTTTTGTTTTGTTTCTGATCATTAATTTTTATTAGTACATGAAATGATTAAAAGAACTAGATTTTGGTGTTTTTTTTTTTTGAAATACATGGTGTAACCTGTAGTTTCAATTTAATACTACTATTTTGTTTATAAATGTTGAGAATAGGAAATGTATTAGACTACTATATGATAAATAATGATGGAGGATATATAGATGTAATCTCTATCAGTAAACACACTTAGCACTGCTCGAATCGCGATTTCGAATTTAGTAATATCTATCAGTAAACACATTCAAATCTAGTTAGCTGCATAAATTCTTGGTTCAAGAGTTTTTCTTAATAATACTAATTATTGTATATATATCACTCGCTCGTAGATCTATTTGCTTCTGAATGTGTAGTATATAGGCTGTTTTCATATATCAGTAGCACAAAATCTGAATGAATTTAGTTCTTTAAATCTACTGTTATGTAGAAGTACTACATCAATCTATTATCAAAACCCTATATTTATTATATTTCGCTTAAACTAAAATTGAATTCATTTTTACCTATAACTTATTAAAGTAGCTTTTTGTCTAATATATATGAACTGCTGGAGATCTTCCAAGATCTTTACAAGCTCATATGATAGTTCATACTTCACCAGCATAGCTGTAGCTACGCCTTCCAAATATTTGGGCTCCCCCCCCACCCCCCAAAAAAAAAAAAGGTATAGTAGTTGTTTTTGTTATTGTCTTGATTGCTTTAGTACTTCAGTATGTGGTAAATATAATTCATCCCTCTAGAATTAAAATTGGTTTACAATTCAAATTCTTAATTGAACTAAAATGACTCTATTATTGGTTTTTATACTTCCTTCTGAAATAAATAAAACGAATCTCTCTTTTATGTGAGAGTTTTTTGAAAAAAACATTTTATTTCTTTCAGAACCGAAGAAGCTAAGTATACCTCTACTGTATTCATCTTATATTTGTACACCCATTTCCGAATTCTTGGATCCTTCATTAGTATTAGGATTATGCTGCCTATGACATCTATATACTTTCTCTGTTTTAATTGAACTAAAATGACTCTATTATTGGTTCTTATACTTCCGTTTGAAATAAATAAAACACTTTTCTCTTTTATATGAGAGTTTTTTGAAAAAAATATTTCATTTCTTTCAGAACCGAAGAAGTACACCTCTACCATATTCATCTTATATTTGTACACTTATTTCCGAATTCTTGGATCCTCCATTAGTATTAGGATTATGCTGCCTATGACATCTATATACTTCCTCTATTTTTTTTAGATGCAACATTTGCCTTTTTGGTGGGTGGATTAAAATGTTAGCATCTAAAATACCAGAGGTTGTATATGTAAAGGCTAGAAGTGCCCACTGACATAATCAATTATTTAATTAACCTCTTAAATAATCAACAAATTGAATTTGATTTATCTCATTCACAAAAAATCGTACTACTTCACTATGCTAGAATTTAGCTCTATTTTTTTAATAACATCGTGAACTTGTTTTTATTTAATTTACAAGTTATTCAGCTAATTGAATCATTGATTATGTAAGAGTTTTATGTATACATGAAGTTTACACGTATTTATCATATATATCTATGCAATTAATTACTTGAGGATGCAAGTAGCAAATTATCTTTTAGTTCTCAGTCTATTCACATCAATTTTTCCTATTTACAAAGATATAATAAAAATTGTAGCAAAATAACCTTCTCAAGTTCTCATAAATAAGACCCCGCATCTCTCAACCAAATTATGTGGACACATCTATTGCAACGAGAAATATAATAAAATAAGATGAAAAGCCTTCTATAACCTTCCCTTTTTATTTTGCAAAATTTTACCATGGCTATGAACTTGTTATAGTATCCCCTAAAAAAAAAAGCTTATTATAGTAATTGAGAGAAGGAACAAAATTTTCATTCACTAGATTTATTATATCTACTATCATTGGTAAGATCTTTACTTGCCAAAGCTAAAATTATATGCTTGATCTAAAGTTAAATCCATCATCTTTACTAGCCTCCAAGAACCCTTATTTCTCCATTACATACATAGATTCATAGCTAGGTTTGTTAGAGGCTAGCTCTGAAGTGAAATCCACCATTTTGCCTATGCCAAATGCCAAGGAAAGTCCTTTCAAAAAAAAAAAAATGCCAAGGAAAGTGTTAAGTAATGTAATTACTATCATTTAGCCATTGGGTATTCGACATGTGCCGAAACAGTGTGGTGCGGAGTACCCTACAAAAACTAGTGTCTGCTTCAATAGTAAAACACTTTGCATTCCCTTGCAAAAAAAAAGCACTTTGCATTTGTGATATTTTTTAGTATACATTCAATTAGTACATAACTATATTCGGCAAAAGTAGTGGTTAACTGTAAACTTTTAGCTTCTAATTATGAACTTTTATTTGTGCAGGTAGCTGTTGTCGGTTAGCTTTTAGCTGTAAAACTAGTTATCTAAAGTAGAAGTACGTTCATTTTTAATAGTTGTTGACAAAATTTTAATATGTAAATAATGTGTAAAAATGGTATCAAAAGCTAAAAGGTATGGTAACTCCAAAAGCTACTTTGGCAAACGCTAAAATAATTTTTCAAAAGATAAAAGCTACCGAAAAGCTACTTAAAACCTACCTCAAAAGCTGTGTCGAACAAGCCCTTAAGTTGTTTTTGTGGTGCACATAAGCCTGTAGTTAAAGCCTTAAAAGGATATTAATCATAAGCGTTGGTTTTCTCGGTTTTTATTTATGTCGATGAATAATTCCTAGGTTTAATTTTATTATTTTGGTATCTCTCTCGTATACTCCGTCCGTTTCATTTTAATTTACTCACTTCACTTTGGGGGAGAACCAAGGAGGAAGTACAAAAGTATGAGAGAGAAACTGAAAAGGTGGAGAGAGAAATTGAAAAGTGAGGCTATGTTTAGTTCACCTGAAATTTTCTGATCTGAACTTATCTGATCTTATCTGATCTGAACTTATTTTTCTGATCTGATCTGATCTGAACTTATCTTTTAAAAAACATATTATTACTAATATTATTATTACTTTGTATTTCATTACTAGTATTACCATTACTATCATTTTATTACTATGCACAACTTTCAATAATAATAATAATAATAATAATAATAATAATAATAATAATAATAATAATAATATAATAATAATAATAATAATAATAATAATAATAATAATGTTATAATAATAATATAAATAATAATAATAATTATTATTATTATTATTATTATTATAGCATAATTAGTTTTTTTTTTTAAAAAAAGAACACATTAGTATATGAACATACAATTAAAAATAAAAGACTAAGGACTCTTGGGTCCAATGGTATGGCTTCTTACCTCCCACATGGGAGACCAAGGTTCAAATCTTAGTGGAAGCATATATTTCAATATTGTTGTGGGTGGGGAAGGGGGGTGGGGGATTGTTGGGTCATTAGGTGAGTGACCCTGTGCGAGGGCAGCCCAGAGAAAATTCATCTTACCACGGGATTCCCAAAAGGGGGCCAAAAAAATTATAAATAAAAGAACACTCATGTTCAAGGTTCGTTAATAATAAGAATTTAGCTAGTAATTAAAAGAACATATAATGATATTAAAAAAAGAACACATTTTAAAAATAAAAGATAGATGTTATTTTTATATTGATGACATGTTGGATTTAACTAACAACATGTTCCTTGTTATATCAATAAATTATTCTTTTTTATTATAAATAAACCTATAAATATATATATTCATATGATCTTAAACAAAATGGTTAAATATTCTTCTTATATCGTTGTCTTGTTCTATATGAACTTTGTTTTTAAAGATAAGTTGAAATCCTTTGTAGGGAAAATTTTGAACGTGATAACAACACCATTAGGTTATCCCATGCTACTCATGTTTTATATAAACTAGTAATATATAATTTATATTATTCTACCAAAATTGTTATTAAAAAAAGACATCATATACTATTGTCATGTTCGTCACATGTACAACATCAAAAAGAACATCACATATCAAAATTATTAATTAGAATAAATATAAAAAAGAACACTTACAAATGCCAAAAGAACATTCTTCTTCTTGAACACAAATAGCTTCAAATAGTGATATCAATGACATTTATAATAATAGCAACGACATTAATAATAATTACCAATACTAATAATTAATAAGTACAACAACGACAATAATAATAATCTTTTTGAACAAATGTACTAGTAAATAGTAGTATTAATAGTAATAGAAATTGTATAAAGTAATATTAATAATAATAATAATAACAACAACAACAACAACAACAACAATAATAATTATTACAATAACAATAATAGCATTAGTAATACTAATAATCATAATAATCATAATGATGATAATAATAATAATAAGTTTTAAAATATAAGCATAATCTGAACTTATCTGATCTGATCTGAACTTATCCGATCGATCGGATCGATCTGATCTGAACTTATTTTTTCTGATCAGATCTGATCTGATATGATCTGATCTGATCTGAAATAAGCAAAAATAAGGTGAACTGAACATAGCCTGAGAGAGAGAAAGTAAAAAGTGGGTTAAAATATTAAAAAGTGGATGACATGGGTAGAAAAAGAGGAGAAAGTAGATGTGACATGTTACCTATAATAGAAAAAGCAACAGTGTGTAGATTAAAAAGAAACAGACCAAAAAGGAAAGTGTGTAAATTAAAAAGAAACGGAGGGAGTATAAGCTTATGAAAATAAGGGTTATGTAGAGAACCAAAAAAATGGTTTTTGTTTTAATGGACATACTTTGGCTCGGTTGATTTCATTTTTGAATTTCTAACTTAGATTTTTTTAAGAAAAAAAATGAATAATATGGAATCCATAAAATATTCGTGGTTAGTTTTTAATATAATTACAATATAAATAATTGTAAGCTCATTATACAATTGATCTTATATAAGTTAAAAATATCAAAATCAAATACTAAGAATGATAATTACATCAACCAACCATAGTTAGAAAAAATATGTTTTCAATTCATGCTTAGACTTTATTATTATATCTCATATACTCGTCAATTAGTATGTATGCATCGGGTGTACAATAGATTTATCATCAACCAATTTACTTTTATCCAAAATGGGTTATTTTTCAAGTTAAAAGGGGTCACTTTAAAAGACAGGGTAATTTCTAACCTTTAATGCATGGGTCACTTCTATATAAACAAAATTGATCTGTTTAGGACAAAAAATGACCCACGTATGACAGGTAAGTTTTTACATTAAAAGGGCCACTTCTATATAAGTTACCCCTTGCGTATACCTGTCTCATTCAGATTGCGTATACTTGTAGCAAATTGTTGGGCTCTTCACTCTTGGGCACAAACAACTCAGATAATTCATAATTTAGCTATATTTAGACTTTTTTTTAAAGAGAACCACCTAATCTTATATAAATCTCAAATTTGTTAAACTGTCCTACAGATGCAACTTTGTCTTTTTTTTTTTTTTTTTTTTTTACAGAATTAGGATTTCATTGATAATAGAAAGCCAGACGACACTTACAAACATTTCCTAATAAATCTAAAATTCCAACACATGATACATAACACCTTAGAACTAATTTCATTGCATATTCGATCAACAATAGCCTTAATAAATAACTTCATCTGAAGCAATACAATATGTAAGTTAGCTCTATTTCGGCTTAAGGTCCACCGATGCAAAGTCGATTGAGTGAAAATACTTATGTAGCAGTCCTCTAGATACTTACAGTGATAATGAAACCCTAGATCTTCATTCCTTGCCAGTCGAACACTCAAATAAATTAATCTTCCAAATAAACTGCAATTAGTAAATTCTAATCTTTCATGAGGAAAGAGAAGAAAGTCATACTCCAATAAACACCCACTAAAGGAGATACCTCCAAACTTATATTTTTTGGCGCGAATGAGCCACAAGGGCAGGGATGAGAACTGATCTCAGGATCACCTGGAACAGGGAGGGAAGCTATAACCAACCGAGCTATCCCTCCAAACTTGTTATTAGTAGAGGCTTTCTATATCTTTCCCCTTTGAGTTAATGAAATGGAATTTTAATTATCAAAAAAAAAAACTTGGCATATATATGGTGCGTATTGTGTCAATTTTTTCTAAATAATATAACAAACTCTCTCGGATGCTGGCATGCAACTCATAAAACCTTGCCATAACCTAGTGGCTTGGTTAGTATTGCTTAGTACTCCTATCTTGATAACAACTTTTCAAGTAGAGGCCCATTTTATGTGCAATAATTATTATTGGCTATATGGTAATTATGGTACTAAAGTTATGTGTATTTTTGTAGATATTGTCCATGGACCATGGTTATAGTTTTGACCTCCAAATATTTCTTTTTATTCATAAATTTCATTACTATTCATTACATATCTTTGAAAGTGGTATTGAGTGGTGTAAGGAAATTTATGAAGAAGTGCACATGTTAGTATAATATGTGAATTTTGTTGTCAAAACCTACAATGAGATTAGAACGCATATAATACTTCTCCAATGATATTTATCAAGGAATAGATAACGGTGGGAGTAACATTGAGATCCTTATAAAACAATAGGCCTATCGTGGAAACTTTGGAAAAGGTGAGAGTACCGGGAAGATTTTCAACAAACAACGAGTTAAAACCCAGAAAAAGCAATTTCTAGCAAGCTAATCTGACAAATTATGTATCTGGGTGAGTGGCCCTGTGCGAGGGCAGCCCAGAGGAAATTCATCCTACTATGGATTTTCAAAAGGGGGCCCAAAAAAAAAGTTACATAACAAAGCCCATAACATCTTAACTGACTAGCAAATTAACTCTTTAAAACATTTCTATCAGTAATTACATAACAGACAGCAGCTCATTTTTTTTTAATTTAATAGAAAATCTGCAGTTATGGTTTTGTAGCTAGCTGTTTAGATTATAACTAACACAAGAATATGACTGTATTTATTTCTCTTTTTATTGGTAAAGAATAAGAGTGTAGTTTACTTTAAACAAATTCACTCCTTAAATAACATGCTCCTCCTGTTAGCCTATTTTTTATTTATATTATGAAAAAGTTAAAGAAAGATCCCCTCAATAAAAAAAAAGTTAAAGAAAGATGATTGATAATAAGTCAAACACTATGGAGTATATTATTATTTTCAATAACAATTAGCCCTAATAGAAATCTGAGCTAAAATTTCGGTACAATTTAAAATCTTACTCCACTAAAAATAATAGTTCGCTTATATTGACTCCCTTGCCTTGACATAATCTTGACCGTGGCTTATCATCGATGACCATCTTTGGTATAATGGAGATCCGCAAAACTAGTATATATAGCATGCAAAGTAGGAGAAATTTTTTCCTTATCTCTATTATATAAGCCAAGGGGAGAGCTATGGTGTCCCTCTTGGAAAAGTCCAAAATATCCCTTACATTACCTTAGCAATTAAATATATTTTGCAAATTCAAATAAAGCATATACCATAATAAGGAAACTTTTGCAAATTTAAAAAAACAATCAATCTTATACAACTGTGAACATGTCATATTTAAATACATATGAAACAAAATAAGGAAACAAATACACTGCCTATCAAGGCCTAATCAAATAAAATTTATAACACAATCAATGCAAATCATAAATTACGTTTGACAAAAAAAAAAAAAAAAATTTACCATAAAAACGACACATTAAAAAATTATTTAGGATAATGCATTAGATAAAACTGTTATTAAAAATACAAACTTAATGCTTTTTCCTACTAGATAAAACTGTTATTAAAAATACAAACTTAAAACTGTTATTAAAAATACATTAAAAAAATTATTTTAAGTTATTTGGATTGACAAGTGTGCGTGGTTTTTTATGAGAATTAATAAAAACTTGAAATACTAATCCCTTCAAAAACTTGAAATACTAAGAGTTATGAAACAATTTTTTTTTTGCCTATTGATTTGTCAATTACTATGTATTTAAATAGTAATTGTTAGTACATCAATTTTTTTATTAAATAAAAAAATGTCTGCACCCTTAAACTGTCATTCAACCAATTTTTAAACGCTTGAATATCAATATTATTACTAAAATATTGCCGCACGCATAGCGTGTACATTAGGCTAATCTCTATTATATCTCTATTATATAAGGGAAGGGGGGAGTTATGGTGTCCCCCCAGGAAATTATTGTACTACCCTCATGAATAAATTAACTACTTTGCCAAATAAAAAAGAAATCAAACTCAAATATAGCATAAAAAAGTTAAAAAAAATATTGAACACAATTATATCTCTATTGTATAAAGGAAGGGGGGAGCTATGGTGTTCCCCCAGGACATTATTTTACTAATCTAATGAATAAATTAACTACTTTGCCCAAAAAAAGAAAAAAAAAATCAAACTCAAATATAGCATTAAAAAAGTTAACAAAAATGTTGAAAATAATTATATAATAACTGAGCCACCATAAATGATTACAATTGTCTACAAGTATTAATGCATTCATACTAACAAATCAAATATGGACTCATATGCAAAAAAAGAAAACGAGTTTCTGTCTCGAAAAAATACCAAGCACGCATCGCGTGCAAAAAATGCTAGTCTCTATTATATAAGTCAAGGGAGGAGCTATGGTGTCCCCTCTTGAAAAGACTTATATATCCTTAATTTTACAAAAAAAAATAAAGAAAGGATTTTCTTAATTCTTTCCCCATTTACAAATATGGGTAATAAGGAAAATTCTACATTACCAAAAAGAAATATATAAAAATGTGTAAAAAGAGGAAACTCACAATTGAGATTATAAACTGATGACTAAATCAATTTTCAAATAATTATAAAAGCAAAGATTTACAAAGATTTTTACTATCTAAACTCTCAGTTGCAATAACATGCATAAATAAACCATAAAAGAATTAAGAAACATAGAGAATCTTCTTTTTTTATTTTTTGGGGATGACAATCAGTTGAGATAATAAATAATTAAAGAGATAAACCTACATCATTAGATAATATCAATTTACAATTTCTTTTTTTATTGAAGCACTACTCACCATAGTATGCCTAAAAACCTCAATCACCCAGTGAAATTAAATTGAACTACTTACTCATAAAATACGCCTATAAAATATATATTTTTAAATAAATAAAAAACATAACCTAGATCATTGTTTAAAAGGAGAGTTGTTGAATTATCAACCAAATACAAGATAACACATCCTACCTCGGCATAGTCGTGTATGGAAAACATTACTCTTTAGATTAGAGCAATGCAAATAAAAAGTCATAACGCTCATCAATATTCACCATAAATATTACACTCTTAAGTTAGCTTTTTAACACTTTTTGATGTTAATATTAATATTAATATACTGTCGCATCGCGTGCATATAGTGCTAGTTTTTATATATTAAAAGGCCATGTTTATGATCTTATTAAAAAATTTGAACAATGTGTAGCTACTAAGAATCGAACACACAACCTTTGAAATGAAATGTGAGAGTTTAACCACCAATCTACTACAAATTCAATGTTTATGTTTTCAAAGTAAAACATAATAAAGTCTTATAATTATATGTAACTATAAAGATATAGACAAGCCTTTTGATCTCTAGCACTTTTATTAAGTAATAACATTCTTAACCCAATTCCATTGACATTGTCATTTTTATCCCCAATTCCTTGAAAGTTTTTTTTGAAAAACAACTTATCATACCATAGCGTCCATTTTTCAATTTCGCACTAGAAAGAAAATTATGAAAAGCGAACAAAATCAATTAAGAATTTTTTGGATAATAATATATTTGATAATTGCAACTGCCCAGGCTAATATATTAGTTAAAACTTAAAAGGCGTTCCTAACAAAGGAACGGTGCCACATGGCAATACACATGTTTATGATCTCATTTTAAAATATTAACAATGTATAGCTAGTACGATTCGAACACATGACCTTTGAAATGAAATGTGAGAGTTTAACCACCAATCCACTAAAATTTCAATGTTTAATGTTTCAAAGTAAAACATATTAAAGTCTTATAACTATGTGTAATTATAAAGACATAGACGTACAAGCCTTTTAATCTGTGACACTTTTATTAAGGTAATAACATTCTCTTACTGCAATTCCATTGGAATTGTTATTTTTATCCCCAACTGCTTAGAAGTTTTTTTTATATATAAATTATCATGACATAACGCCCGCTTTAAAAAAGTCATAAAATTTATGAATAATTATATACTCCCTCCGTCCCATATTATAGTGCTTCTTTCCTTTTAGAGTGTCCCAAAATGTAATTCTTGTTTCCTTTTTTGATTCTACACCTTTCCATGATTTTCCTAAAAAAATTGTCCCGCCATTATTTTTTGGCTTATTGGAAATAGTTTTTTGTTTGTTTATTCAACCTAAGGGTTGAATTAGTCATGTATTTAATGCTCTTTCACCACTTATTGTCATTCTCTCTCCTAAAATCAGCTTTTTCCCCATAACATTTATTTTCAATACACAAACAATCTTTACCTTCCTCTTATATTCTGTTGACCTTAATACCCGTGCAAAAAAAGAATCAGGCGCTATAATATGGGACGGAGGGAGTATTTGATAACTGTTACTGATCCGAGGCATCGCACGGGCCAAGATACTAGTTAATAAACAAAATATGTATCTCCAAAGGAGTGGAGCTAAAGGCTTCTTAAAGACGGGAGAAAAGACTCTCACAAAAGAATAGTGATTTATTGAAACATAAATACTCATATATATGAGTAATATGACACAAACATATCTAAAAAAAAGCAATGAAAACAATAAAGTTGGAGCTTACTACTAGTACTAGTAAGACTGATGAAAGCCCTTACAAAGATCAACAATGGAGGTTATGATTTGAGAGAGAAGAAGAGGGAGAAGAAAAATAAGAGAGAGCTAGCAGTCTCATATTTCCTAACTACTAGCTTATTGAAGAAAAGTATATCGAACCCTTCTACTTTTAGGGTTGTTCGGCAAAAGTAATTGTTGTAATAGTTGGAAGTTATATTGTACTAGTTGTTTAGTTGTTAGATGCAATGGGCGCAACAACTTAAAGTACTTAGTTGTCCCTTCAGACTCGTTCTTAGCTAACTAGCAATTAGCTATTTAGCCTAAGTCTACATTGAAAGACTTGATATTATAGAGTAGTACATACATCTTAAAGTTTATTGTGAGTTGTGACCATCACACGCTGAAACAAGCTCAAAAATCTATTCTTAATTTTTCATGAAGACGACCAATTACTAAGAGCTTTCCTAATAGGGGGTTTATTTCTAATCATACCATGACTTAAACTATTTGATTTACATGTTGAAAGTACACTCAAGCAGCCTTATAGCCTGGGGATTCCTTTGTGGTCCTCATCCATGTGATCTGATAAGATTTTAATCAAATCAAAGTTAATCAAAAGTAATTAGTGCTCCTAACAAGGGAGCCTTAAGTATTAGTCCTAAGCAAAAAGGAAACTGGGACCATTATTTCATCAACTTAAGAAACCAATAAACTATGATTTACTGTGAAAGTTTAACCCATCATATCAGCAAAATGTTCCCATTTTTCACCCTTAAGAAATTATTACCCATCTTCCATAATTGCAAAGCTGACGACGGAATATTCTTTTGATATTATCATATTAACAATATTATTGTAATAAACCAAAATATATATATATATTAATATTATAGTAATAAAACAGATATATTATATACCAAAAATCAAGATTAGGGTTTTTAATTAAGTACTATACCTAGGGTTTCTTCAAAGGGGACCACCATTTCTCCAAAAATATCAACTTTGAATTGAACAATTTTACCATTTAATTTGTACTTGATCTCGTTGGTTTTGCCGAGCTTTCTCTGGAAGAAAGATGTCGAAATAACTCCTTTTCATAGAGAATTTTTGAGCTCTTTTTGTGTTAAAGCATGCTTGTATGCACAAAGAGAATAAAAAGCATATGACATTTTATATATATACAATATATATGTACTATATGTGAACATGTCTACCAATGAAGAATATGTGATGTGCATTATTATTATAGTAATAGTTTTCGTTCTTTGAAGGAAGAAATAGTAGCCATTTCAATGGATTTTAGCCTTTAGGGCATAAAATCCTTATCCTGGCATTAATTTTGACTGGTCTTTTCCTTCGACACGTGGCTCATTGGCAGTGGTGAAGTTTCTTATTTTACCTTGTAAAATTACTATGTATGGGGGTGCTACTTTACTCATGAGTCATGAATATGATGCACCTAGTTCCAGGACATATAGTGATCTTGTCTGGATTTCTCCTAATTTGTTAAGGAAGGTTTACTAATGGTTTCCATAAGATGTGTCTCTTTGTAGACGTGTTCCCTTTTAAAAAACATATTTTTCAAGACTTATGTATAGTGTTTTGTTCAACTTATTATAACTTATTTTTTTTTAAAAAAAAAGTTTTGATAAGCAAAAGGCTACATTCAGATAAGTTCCTATAACTTATGCTAATAAGTTTCCAATTCATAGAATAGCTATATAAAGTCTATTCAAAATAATTTCAATAATAATAGTGTTGTGTGTATGTGTATGCAAAATTACTATTATTGGCTTTCTAAAAAGCTCCTAGCTTACTTTTGTGAATGAAGTCTAAATTAAACCATTTTGTTAAGACACCTTTCTTTTAAGAGACTAGCTTTTTATGCACGCGATGCGTGCGATGACATTTTTAAAGCATAACTATTACTAAGTAGTAAAGAAACAGAGTATGAGAGTTAATATCTAAGTTCACCTCCATTTTGTGAATAAGATTCTTTGAAATACTTACAAATAGTATTTAAAAACACTTTAATAAATAAGTATAAGTAATGAAATTGTATTTCTAACTACTTTTTTGTTGACTTTAACTAATCTTCTTGAAAATCCACGCACGCTCATCAGCCTAATCAACTTCAAATATGTAATCAACAATGTGGTACTGATTAATCTCCATGGTCTTACTTGGTGGACGTAAAAACCATGAGTATTCTTTGAAACCGAAAAATTTCATAACTTTGTTGAAAATTGTTGCTCTTCCATTAGGTCATGAGTTGATAGAGATATTAGTTTTTAGTTGCAAAATGATATGAAATTAAAAAATGTTTGGAACACTTGACAAACCTGTTGAAGTAGTGATTTGATTTCGGTCGGAGTACACCGCAACATGTCTTTGAGTTAGGTCATTCATCAATGTTACTCCCATTCCACCACTCTTGTCGAAATAATGAGTCGAAGCATTAATCTGATAATGGGAAAACACAATCAATAACATTTGTGAATATTTGTAATATATTTAGATAATCTTGTAAAGTTTATACCTTGGAATAGTTGCGGCATTTGTTAGATTGCACCGTACACATCTATGGACCGTTTGAGTGATGATGATTTTTCTTAGACAACGGTTACATGCTTCGTAAATAATGTCATCGGAGTTGTGACTCAATACGCCTCACATGAGCGACTAATCGACAATAATGAACCTATCATAGAAAACAACAAATGTACGTTATTTTTTTATAAGTCCACTAATAAACAAATTGAAAAGGTTTGTAGTTATTTACACTCTTGATAGTAGGTAATTTAGATATCCAAGTACGAATGGCATTATAAACCGCAATTGATGAATGCATTGCAAATGGACATGAGCGGAAAGCCCCTTTTTGTGCCGGCTTCTCCGTGTCATACCTAAATCAGCAATATGTGAGAATCAGTTTGCTATACATATTAATGGTGCGTAGAATTTTTTTTTTTGTTTAGCTGATTGGTGTGAAATTGAATGTTGCATACCATGCAGATAATAAAGTGGTACATTTGTTCTATGTATTTAAGTATATTCTGCTGTAATAGCCTGTTGTAAGATATACCCCTGTTCACATAAATGATTCCAAAAATTAATCTTGTTCAACCATATACGTACACAAAATTTAAAAGCAATATCTTTGTTGTATGAAAGGGGATGTTATTCGTACCGTGGTAATTTTTCACATGAAGCCCACATGCGACAACAATTGAATGTTGTTCACCATAAGCAAATGGTCCATCTCCGAAGACATGAACATAATCATTCCAAACCGTTAATTTGATAATGATCCACCTGGAAAGAATAAAGTTATGTAATCGTTAAAAAAAACAATGCACCATAATATTCAATTGTGATATTAAATAAAGAACATGCACATACGTGTTATCCATTATTGCAACATCTCTTTTAAAATAGTTGTTTCCAACCGGCTGAATCGGTGATACATCAAGGAGTATTCCAATGACATCTAAGAAACGTTCACCATACATTAAATATGTGTTTTTGTAGTGACAACATGTATATGGTTGGAAATAAGTAGACTTTACCGAATAATTTGTCACTGCTATTGATGTGTCGTATTTTTATATAGATTTTAGGTGCATTTAGGTTGCATTATAGGAGCATTTAGATGCATTGTAGTTCATAATTGCATACTATTACTTAATTTGCGAAATATTACTCCATTTGTGTGTTTTTGGTATTATTTGATGAATTTCAGGTATTGAAAACATAATTGGAGTATTATTGGACAAGCTTGAGTACTTGGGAGCAAGCTACATTGATAAGGATCACTTTAGAAGTATTTGAGTGCAAATTAGAGCTTAATTGGAGTTGGAATTCATTGAAAGAATTATGGAAATCGAGTCATGTTCACTCTTTTGTCCATAACTTTTGACTCAATGCTGATATTGGGTTGATTCCAACGGCATTGGAAAGTAGGCTTGAAGAGCTTTCCAATGATATGTTGCACGGCCCGAGGCGAGTTGTATTTTGAGAGATATGGGCTTCGCAAGTTGGCCCAGTCTGCCAGGAACTTCTTACGCGCACGCGGTTTTGATAATTTCGGCCATTTAATGATTTATTTGGTTTCCTTATCTTGTAATTTTGTTTCCCGACTAGTATTAGGACTTAGATCTATTAGCTAGGACTCACATTGGGAATATGACGTTATTTTGGTCTCTCTAGTTTTCTCTCTAGTTTTATGCCCTAGTTTGGTTTCTATTGTTACTTGGGAGATTCAAGATTCAAGCTTTCATATTCATCTTCAATTCAATAAGTTTTATTCTCTCCTTTTCTCTTTATTATTATTTTAATTATGTTTTCCATTATGTTTATTGCTTTTATTTCCATGATTAGTGAGTAGTCTTTTTATCTAGGATTGAGTTGAGCCCTAGTATGGATTGATCATATAAATTATTCTCTAATTCCCATGTAATTCGATTGTATGTTTAGGGTTTGATAAGATTGTTGTTATTGTCAATTGTGCATCTTGATTTAGCCCTAATTTATATTATCAACGAAAGTTGGAGTTGAGATTAGGAATATTTGTTTGATGTTAAATTGTTATTTTATTAATTGAGTTCATCAACGAAAGTTGGGTCTTAATTTAGATAATCTTGTCATTGCTTTGAATTCTCCCATGAAAATAGGTGAGAACTAGAATTGGGAATTATTTGACATTGGTTCTTAATGCTTCTAATTATGTGTGTAAGCCATGAAAATAGGAGACATTCATGTTAGTTAGGCCTTTTGCTATCACGAAAGTGAGCTCTAGGTATTGAGGAATGACCGAGTATTTAGTTTCGGTTCGCAGCTGTGCTTTATTACTGAGTCATTAGGGAATGTCAACCTCGCCTAAGCTATAATTGAATAACTGGGATGTGAGTTATATTTTGATCAATTCATAATAGTGGTGATACTTAATCTTAGTGTTTTAATTGTCATATTTTGTTATTAGTTTATAGATTTTTCTGGATATTTGGAATGTGTAGCTATTTCATAGTCTAGAGTCAACTAGTGTTTAATCTTGCACCTCCCTGAGTTCGACCCGTATGTGCTACAACACCGTTCACTTGCGGTATTAAAATAAAACTCCTAACAAGTTTTTGGCGCCGTTGCCGGGGAGGTAACGGATTAGAATTAGTCTGATTATAGATTTAATAGACTACATTGTGTATATTTTATTTTTCTTTTGTAAATAACTCTTTTTTCTACTTTTGTTAATATCTTCTTTTTCACTATTCATGGAGTCATATTATCACTATAATGGGGACGATTCTATTGATAGGGCCAATGGTTATAATTATTTGGATTCTCATGTTTCTCTCTTTGATACATCGTGTCAATATACTTCCAATTTTTGCTTGAGTTCCAATCAATTACCTGATTTGTGTTGCGATCCCCATATACATGCTAGTAATTCTAGAGCAGTTTTCTATTTTCCTCAATATGAGAATGAATTGTTTTGGAAATACTATCGTAGACTTGGAGACTTTATTGGTCCTAATCACGGATATGAACAATGGGATATGTGTCAAGTGATTTATGAGGGTTTAAATGAAGAAAGTAGAGCGGTGTTTCAGTCTATGTCTAATGGACAATTTCTATCCCAATCACCTGATTATTGTTGGGATTTAATTGAGTGGTTGGCTAGAGATACCTACGAGTGGGAGATGTCTTCATCTGCTAGACCAATTTCGAAAACATTCTCCACTCCTTCACCTCAAAATTTCACTACAACACCTCCCTACTGCTCTAATTGTCATTCTACTTCTCATGATATTTCTCTATGTGATGTGACATTAGTAACTGATTTTGACCGCTCTCCCCATTATGATTGTCAATCTGCTCGGAGCTATAGTTTCCACCCGTATATTTATGATGATGATGAGGGTTGGAAAGAACTTGAAAATTATGAGGATGATTATCAAATTAATGGGAAGATTGATGTGAAGGACGTTTTGAATGAGAAACAACCCTTGGCTGAAAATCCTTCATTGATGGAGTCTATAGATGAGAGTGAGGTTAATCATGAGTCTTTGTCGGTTCCACCAACTGTTTTTGAGTCTCATGTTCCTTTCTCTCGAAAACTTGACCTTATTCCTTCTTCCCCTATATTATTTCCTCCATCGTTCCCTATTTCTCCCAATTTGGATGACTCTTGTGATCATTTTACTGATGTACAGTTAGTGGTTATCTCTCCTTTTGAGTCTTGTAAAACGACCAACGTTTTTTCTTTTTCTTACTCTTGTAAAAATCACTTCTCCTTTGTTTTTTCTTTTTCTAGGTTTAATAGATTTTTAGGACTAGTGTACTTCGTTTTTCCTTTTCACTCTTACATAATAAGCTCTGAGATGTTTGCAGGGACATATGATAAACTTCTTAGAGCGTTGAAGTCTTCTGCATTAGTCTACTGATTTTACATGGTCGTGCGGGACCTTTATAAATTTGCGTTTTTCGGGAGGCAACTCGATTTTACCTTCTTTTCTTTTTCTTTGATTTTTTTTTTATTTTATTTATATATATATATATATATATATATATATATATATATATATATATATATATATATTTTTTTTTTTTTCCTTTTTGTGTGATTTTAGTTACCATTGATGTTTTTGTGTCTGTTCTTGGTGTGTTTATAGGTTTTTAAAAAAATAAAAAATAAAAAAATGTTCGTAGAAAAAAAAGCTGGACGAAGATCTTCAAAAAGACGAGTCGCGGTACAATAGCCCAGCTCGCGGACAAATGCCGAGAGCATACCGCGACTCGCCACAAATACCACGACTCGCGGTAAATACCGCGACTCGCGGCATTAAACGCTACCCGCGTTATTGGAGATTGAAAATTTTCAAACACCATCATCATCATCACTGCGTCATCACAATCATGGCATCATCTTGTACGACGACGCGAACCCACCTCCCAGGCTCCCACCTACAGCATCATCACCGCATCCCTGCGCGTCACCATACCACCACCACCACGCCGCCACACCATCAACCCCGCAGCCCAGCCACCTCTATTCTCACTCCCGTTTCTTTCTCGCGCCCAGCACCGGCATTCATCGCCCCTCTGTTCTCGCACCACCGCCGACGTACCATCATCGCCATCATCACTGCGTCATCATCATCTTGTGCGACGCAGCGAAACCCACCTCCCACCTGCAGCCATCATTACCCGCACCCAGTTCCCTCTCAGCCCCGCTCGTGGTCTTCAGCCGCGCCGCATCATCTCCCTTAGCACACACACCACTCACCGGCGTCGCTTCCGATCACCCACAACAGCCCCGCACCCACCGCCCTCCCTGCCGCGCACCACCAATCTCTCCTCTCTCCCCAATCCCCTCCTGTCTTCGGTCTTCCCGTACGTCTGCCTCCACACTGCACTGCGCGCCACCATCTCTAGTTCAGCAGCACCACCACCGGACCTCACACCGGCACCTTCGGCATCCCCACCTTCTGTTTCACGCATTTTCCCCTCTGCTCTGTTCTTTCTTCTGTCTTCTTTCGTTCTCCTTTTTCTTTTATTTCTCCTTTTTCTTTTATTCCTTCTTTTCTTTTTCTTTCCCTTTTTCTTTTTCTTTTTACTTTTTCTCTTCAATACCTAATTTCTTTTCTTTTTCCCCTTTTTCTAATTGATGGTTGTTGCAGGATCCGCGCAAGTCGACTACAAATTGTTTCAAGTTGGTTTTCAAGAAGCATTGCGATATAAATTTTGAGCTTATTCGACTCTTTTTCCCATTAAATTGGGTAGTAAGCCTCTTTATTCTATTTCGTCGATGCTCTTGATGTTCCTTTCAATTTTTGCTTGGATTTTTGTTTGTGTGGCTATACTTGTTGGATTTTTATACAACCTTGATTCCATTCTTTCATTGTTGGGAATTGCATGTGGTAATATTGGTGGATTGTGGTGTTTGTGGGAGTGCTTGATGATTCGGTGATTATTGGGTCGCTTCCGGTTCCTTCTCTGATCTTGCTTGTTGCAGTGCGGACACTGCAAATTTTAGCTTGGGGGAGAATATTCTATCATTTACTGCTTTCTAGTGTAGTTTTTATTGCTTTCATAGGTTGTTGCACGGTTTGTACTGCTTACTAGGAGTGGGAGTTTACGTGTAAAAAAAAAAATTGTATTGCTTTCTTAGTTGCATCAGCATATTAGATTTCATCTCATCTTAGTTGCATCTATGGGACTATTGCTAGCACTATTTGAGAACCTTGTTGATATCCTTACTACGGTCTTAAGCGTAATCCATCTCATTCATGATTCTTCATAGCATAATTGTATCGCGATTGATTGCTTGTGGTAAGATTGGTTGATCTCTCTCTGTCTTGATTTAACCTTACTGTTTAGACATCTTAACCCAAGTGAGCTTTTGTGCCTATAAACTGACGAATCTGTGTCAGTTATGTTCTTTCATGTGTGTTTAGTTCCTCATTTGTTGCATGAATCTTGACTTTGACTTGGTACTCTTTGACACTTGACTTTATAAGCATTTGGATATGATTGAGGCGTTCTTTTCATTGTTCTGAGCTTTCAGATATATTTTCTTTTCATATATATTATCCCTTCTCTACCCCCGCTGAACCTTTCATGACTTTGTTCTAAATCAATCTACATTACAAGCCTCTAGCCTTTCTTGATTTCTCTACCCAAGCCTTGCTAAGTGGAGTAGCATTAAAGTTTATGTTTTGAACTTGTGTTTGTGGTTTTGTAGTCATTATTGGAAGGAAATATGTTGAAAGAAAGTTGCTTGAAATAGTGTGGAAGTATAAAATGAAAAGAATGATGAAGAAGTTGTGAAACATAATTCTGAAAAAATGAAAAAAAAATTGAATAAAAGGTGAATGAAATTGGTTGGAGTTGGTGAAGATGGGTACTATGTTGATTTAAAGGTAATGTGTTGTTGAACTTCTAGTAGAAGTTTTTGTGACATTTGCATCTAATGGCCATAGATGTTAAAGTGTTGTTTTCTCCACTAGTTGGCTTTTAACACCACATTTCCAAATACATTTCCTACCCATAACCTCAACCCCATTACAACCCTTGAAAGTCCTCATGATCTTTTTGCATTATAATTTCGAGTGGAAAGTGAGTCGATAGTCAAAGTTAAAGATTCATGCAACAAATGAGGAACTAAACACACATGAAAGAACATAACTGACACAGATTCGTCAGTTTATAGGCACAAAAGCTCACTTGGGTTAAGATGTCTAAACAGTAAGGTTAAATCAAGACAGAGAGAGATCAACCAATCTTACCACAAGCAATCAATCGCGATACAATTATGCTATGAAGAATCATGAATGAGATGGATTACGCTTAAGACCGTAGTAAGGATATCAACAAGGTTCTCAAATAGTACTAGCAATAGTCCCATAGATGCAACTAAGATGAGATGAAATCTAATATGCTGATGCAACTAAGAAAGCAATACAATTTTTTTTTTTTTACACGTAAACTCCCACTCCTAGTAAGCAGTACAAACCGTGCAACAACCTATGAAAGCAATAAAAACTACACTAGAAAGCAGTAAATGATAGAATATTAAATGTTTCACTTGAGTCGACATGGTTTAGGTTGAGTGACATTGATTATACCATAAACACATGAGAGTATGAGTGCACATGACTAAAGTGAGGTCTCTCAGGTTTAGTTAAGTCTAGCTTGGGGGAGATGGTATGTGGTATGCTAGGAGAATTGATTGCATTGCATGACGTGCTATGCGGCTTTGCTTGAGAATGTTTCGATGTTTGGTTCGTGTAGTAATTGTATCTCTCGTGTTCTCAATTGTGTGCTTCGCCCTATCGTAGTCCCATATTGTAGGTTGTCTTTCTTTTCCAATGTCTATGTCTAATTGCTTGAGGACAAGCAATGGTTTAGCTTGGGGGAGTTTGATGTGTCGTATTTTTATATAGATTTTAGGTGCATTTAGGTTGCATTATAGGAGCATTTAGATGCATTGTAGTTCATAATTGCATACTATTACTTAATTTGCGAAATATTACTCCATTTGTGTGTTTTTGGTATTATTTGATGAATTTCAGGTATTGAAAACATAATTGGAGTATTATTGGACAAGCTTGAGTACTTGGGAGCAAGCTACATTGATAAGGATCACTTTAGAAGTATTTGAGTGCAAATTAGAGCTTAATTGGAGTTGGAATTCATTGAAAGAATTATGGAAATCGAGTCATGTTCACTCTTTTGTCCATAACTTTTGACTCAATGCTGATATTGGGTTGATTCCAACGGCATTGGAAAGTAGGCTTGAAGAGCTTTCCAACGATATGTTGCACGGCCCGAGGCGAGTTGTATTTTGAGAGATATGGGCTTTGCAAGTTGGCCCAGTCTGCTAGGAACTTCTTACGCGCACGCGGTTTTGATAATTTCGGTCATTTAATGATTTATTTGGTTTCCTTATCTTGTAATTTTGTTTCCCAACTAGTATTAGGACTTAGATCTATTAGCTAGGACTCACATTGGGAATATGACGTTATTTTGGTCTCTCTAGTTTTCTCTCTAGTTTTATGCCCTAGTTTGGTTTCTATTGTTACTTGGGAGATTCAAGATTCAAGCTTTCATATTCATCTTCAATTCAATAAGTTTTATTCTCTCCTTTTCTCTTTATTATTATTTTAATTATATTTTCCATTATGTTTATTGCTTTTATTTCCATGATTAGTGAGTAGTCTTTTTATCTAGGATTGAGTTGAGCCCTAGTATGGATTGATCATATAAATTATTCTCTAATTCCCATGTAATTCGATTGTATGTTTAGGGTTTGATAAGATTGTTGTTATTGTCAATTGTGCATCTTGATTTAGCCCTAATTTATATTATCAACGAAAGTTGGAGTTGAGATTAGGAATATTTGTTTGATGTTAAATTGTTATTTTATTAATTGAGTTCATCAACGAAAGTTGGGTCTTAATTTAGATAATCTTGTCATTGCTTTGAATTCTCCCATGAAAATAGGTGAGAACTAGAATTGGGAATTATTTGACATTGGTTCTTAATGCTTCTAATTATGTGTGTAAGCCATGAAAATAGGAGACATTCATGTTAGTTAGGCCTTTTGCTATCACGAAAGTGAGCTCTAGGTATTGAGGAATGACCGAGTATTTAGTTTCGGTTCGCAGCTGTGCTTTATTACTGAGTCATTAGGGAATGTCAACCTCGCCTAAGCTATAATTGAATAACTGGGATGTGAGTTATATTTTGATCAATTCATAATAGTGGTGATACTTAATCTTAGTGTTTTAATTGTCATATTTTGTTATTAGTTTATAGATTTTTCTGGATATTTGGAATGTGTAGCTATTTCATAGTCTAGAGTCAACTAGTGTTTAATCTTGCACCTCCCTGAGTTCGACCCGTATGTGCTACAACACCGTTCACTTGCGGTATTAAAATAAAACTCCTAACAGCTATCGACATGACACCATATATGAGATAAGGGCACTCTCTTGTAAAAAAAGACGAGCATTCCAGGGTCATTTTGATCTTCAAGAATGACATACGATGCATCCGTCAACAACATCTCGTTTGTAATCGTGAACAATGTCATTTGTGTAATCGGCATGCACTATCTCGTATGCATTGGAGCACATAGATGTAGCCTGCTTGAAATTTAATTTAGGAGGATTTTTTTGAAAAAAAATCTTGCTTGTTAACCGGGACAGTTGGTCCATATACTTATTTGCCACTTAAATCGGTGAAGAGTGAAGACCCATCAGACCAACAAAAAAACATTTCTCCAACTATTCATTCTCTCTCTCCTCTCAGTGTATAATTTCAGTACTTTTCTAACTATTTATTCACTCTCTCCTCTCACTACAAATCTACAACCTATATTTTGAAGGAACCTAATTCATATTTGAAGGAACCCAGTTCATCCAAGTATGCAATATACAATAACAAAATCAGACGTTTCAAGTCTTAAGCAGTAAATCTAATTTGCGGACAACATCAAAGAAATACATGCAACAATAGATTTTCAAGTCAACGTTAAAGAACAACATCAAAAAATCAAGCATTTCAATTCAAGTCTTAAGCAGCTGTAGATCTAATTGGGTCGATTTTGTAACAAAGAAAGGTAATTTCTTAAATCATGGATTTCAGTAATTTCTCTATGATCCCAAAATTGTAACCGAAAAGTATTATACAATTTCAGTTTTTTTTCCTTGTCTAACTTCTAAATTCTGATTTCACAAATTGATATTTAAAAATTTTCATCATGATAATTTTTCTCCTTTTCTAAATGTTCACACTTTGAGTTTCAATTATATTTGAAATGAAATTTTAAATTTTTCATACACAATCTGATTTTGCATGAAATGGTCATTTAAATTTTTCTCCTTTTCTAAATTTTAACACTTTGAGTTTCAATTATATTTGAAATGAAATTTTAAGTTTTTCATACACAATCTGATTTCGCATGAAATGGTCATTTTAAATTTTTCTCAATTTTAACACTTTGAGTTTCAATTATATTTGTAATGAAATTTTAAAATTTTCATACACAATCTAATTTCACATTAAATGGTTTTCGCAAATTAACGTAAATTTTTTTTTTTTCTGAAAATGGATTATTGCAAAAGTTGTTCGCAAAAAGGTTTGATATTGTTTTGTTTTTCAAAATTTATCCTTGAACATGGATATTTTGCAAAAGTTTTGGGCAAAAATTTTATGTATTGGAATTCTTTTAAAAAAGAACTAAATTTGCAAATTTTTCATCAGTGTCATAAATGAATCAAATTTCATACACATCTTGTTTTCTGATTTTATATGAAAATGAATCAAATTTAAGTATAATTATATAAAAGCCCTTTTCAACTAATTGCTATTATCTCCATTTTTTCAACTACATAACAGTCGACTAATGTGAAATAACTTTAAAGATTAAAAGAATTACGTACCTGTTTGAAAGTTCGCAAATTGTTGATCGACGAATGTGTGATATCACTGTCAAAATCTTATGTTTTTCTCAGATTTGTGTTTATAGGTAATTTTTGTGAGTATGTAATTGTGAATGGTTATTGAGAACAATGATTTACAAGTGAATTTTGTGAATGTTTTTGTATGTATTGACGTCCTAGTATATTAGTTTTAGTTTGTAAGTGAATTTTTAGTTTTTGTAAAGTTTCCTCGATCATTTGAGTGATTTGCGTGATTTTTACAACGTGATTTTCTGAATTCTATGAGTGGTTTGTAAAGTTTCTTCATATAAGTGATTTCTGAGTGATTGTTGAAAATTAATTTCCGGTGGCTTTGTTTGACCCCCATTTTGGTATTGAGATTCCTTTTGTAATTTAGAAAGGGAAGGGGGGCAAAATAGTCAGTTCAAAAGAGGACATTGTTGCTCCCCCTTTCCTTATGTAATAGAGATAAATAAACCTTACAAATCACAAAGAATATAATTATTTAACTTAGGCTCAATATCATCAGTAAAATCTAGCAAGGTAACAAAATTGGAATGACCTTTTTTGAGAGATAATTTACCACCCTAGCTAATAGCTTTACAAAAAAACATGTCCAATGGGCATAAAAAAGTGTTGTTCTTGTACCTTAATGTTTGATGACATTGTACTTGTGAGATGATGTCTAATCAGTAGTATTCCCTCCGTTTGTTTTTAATTGTTACAATTCACCTTGGGAGATAACTAAGAGAAGGGAAGCCACCAAAAAATATGACAAAAGTCGATCAAAAGCTGATTTTGTTTTGGGAAATGTAAAATGAATATTAAAGTACTGGAGGAGAGAGAAAAGGGTAGGTTAATAAAAAGGGTTGTGAACCAAATAAGGTAGAAAATTGAGTAAATATGATGTGACATGTTGTCATATATAGATAAAGTAAAAGTGTAACAATTAAATAGAAATGTTTAAAACGAAAAATGTAACAATAAAACAAAGAGGTAGTATATCCTAATGTTTAAATTTTTGACACCGCTAAATCAAATTCATCCAATCGGATCGGTAGTTTAATAATTATAAGTTGTTTTAATTAGTATCATTTACATATAGTATCTATTTAATTGTTTACATAAGGTAAAGGTGAAGGATTTATGTCATCGACTTAAATGCAATTACTAATTATATTATGGATCGTATTATGGAGATAATAAATTCGTTCTATTGGGTCGTCTATACGTCTTGCTAGAGAATGCTATAGAACTTTGGGTTAGGAAATTATAAACCCAAAGCCCAATATAATGGATCCTATTAGGTCACACAATATACTTGGATCAACAAAAGAAACTTAGAGCCCGTAAGGGCCCTAGGGGTGGCCGGCCAAGAGGAGGGGAGAGGAGAAGTGATTCTCCTTCTAACCTAAATATATTTATATATTTGGTTAGGCAATAAGGAAATGATATAAGATATTTCTCATTATTCCTCTCTCTCATATTCTTTCCAAAAGTCACAAAAAACTCCATTAAAGTAGAAGAAGAATTTCTTCCTTCCAACTAGCATTGGTGGAGTGTTGATCCGGGTTGGTGGACCAAGTAGAGGAATCACAATTGAGGTTCTTTTTCCGGGTTGATTCAAAGGTAAATTCTTAACTATTATGTGATCCTTGAATGTATAAGCATGAGATCCTGTTTTAAGTGTTTATGAATATGATTCATGAAATTCCGCTTAGAGTACTTAGAATCATACAGTGGTATCAGTTTTAGCCTCTTGCATATAATTTTTGGTCATAATAATTAGATTTATTTTGATGCGTTCTTGACTAATTTTAATTGATTAAGGGGAGGAATTGAATTATGGATGTTTTATTTAATTGGATTAATTAAATTTGATTTAATCTGCCTAATAAACGATTTTAATTTCTAAAATTCGACCTGAATTTTTTTTTCGAAATATATTTTGTTTGGCCGAATTTTTAAGAAAATAAAATCCTGTTTTTCGAAATTAAAATTTAATTTTAGATCTCAAATTTTTCGAAAATTTCGAGAGTTAGATTTATATTATTAATCTGTTTTTCATATTTAAACTGTTTATGTATGAAAATTAATTCATGTGAAATGAGTTTTGTGTGAATTAGAGATTAATACATATGAATAATGCTAAAATTAAATTAAAATACAGATTTTATGTTAATTTCGAATATTCAACTCATATAATTAATCTGAATTTTCATATTTAAATTGTTTATGTATGATAAATTAATTCATGTAAAAGGAGTTTTATATGAATTTAAGGTTAATTGATGAATAGCCCTAAAATTAATTAAAATGGAGATTTAAATTAATTTGCATAATTAGCCATAAAGGAGTTTATATTTAATTTATTTTGATCACTAAATTAATTTACAAGAAGTTGAGATTTAATTTAATTCCCACAAAAAAAAACAAACAAAGGAGGGAGGAGGAGCAGCCGCGGCTGGGTGGCGCTGCCACCTGCTGGTGGGGCCACGGTGGCTGCTCCAGGTGGTCCTTGGTGGGCTGCGGTAGCAACACAAGAGCTGCGGAGCCACGTTTTGCTGCTGCCCAGCAGTATTTTTTGAAAAAAAAAAAAAAATTTTTTGGGAAAATCATTAAAACAGATTTTCAGAATATTAAGCAGATTTTCAGTTAAATAATTCCATAATTTTATTCTTTAATCTAATTAAGATTAGTAGGAAAGTATTATAGGATAGAATATTTAGGTGGTTAGGAATTACTTAAATATTTTATCAACTTGCTATAATTAAGAATATATGATATTTTGATTGATGGCAAATATAATATGTGATATTATGATGTGGCTTTTTTATATTTTGATATAATTGCTATGTATGACTAGTATGGCCCAAATTAAGTTAGAAAATACGATCTGTGTATCGTGATGTATTCTTGTAATTTAAATACGATCTGCGTATCGTTAAGTATTTTTGTAATTTTTTAATTTAGTTATTATTTAAATTATTTTGATACTTATGTAATCCAAAGACGAGTCCATCAAGAAAAGGCCCATGGCTAAGGTGGATGGAGATCCATGAAGAGTCCAAGAATGATCCATTGATGCTTAGTTCTTAGGATTAGGGGCCATACTAGATCATTTTATTTTCGCATTTTATTATTCTTTAAAATGCTTATAAGTTTATTGTATGTTGGTTGTTGATGCGCTAGAGTTCACTAATTCATAACAACATAATAAACTTAGGTCCCGTAAATATTAAGGTTGCTTTTCCAAACATAAAGTACTTTTCAAACCCTTAATTAATAGTAATAGGCCATGCCTCCGCAGGGTGTTATCATTAATTTTGGGATATAAGGTAAAATTGCGAATTTTACAACTTAGTTTGGTTGTCCTTAACAAAATTATCAAAAGCGTTTTGAATTTTGAAGTAAGAGATAGTTAAACATGCGATGTTTATCCATCTAAACAAGAGTTATAATTTGTTATAATTAGTAAAAGAGTTTACTTACCTTGATAATGTAACGTTAAAGATAAGGCCTCCATCTGCTCAGTGTTGCATGTTGATAAGATAAAACACTTATTCAAATGGGACATTAAAATTGAATAGGTGATCAACCTAGAAACCTTTGCATGTTTTAGGTTACTTTATAAACATAAAATTGAACTTTGCTTTATTTTTCTGTCTGTATATACCATGTCTAATAACAACAACAACAACAACTCCGGTTTCAACATTCGTCCTTTTCTGGAAAAGGACAGACTGAATGGTGAAAATTTCCTTAATTGGGAAAGGACCTTAAGACTTGTTATGAGGTTTGAGGGTCGAGAGGACGTCTTAGATACCCCACTTCCTATTGTAACTGAAGAATCAACTGAGGCGGACAAACGTCGTGCCAAACAGGCTAGTGATAAGTCTATACCAATCACTTGCTTGATGATAGCAGCCATGGAGCCAAACCTCCAAAAGAGGTTCGAAACCAAGGATGCTTATACCATCATGCAAGAGCTGCGGGCTATGTTTCAGACACAAGCCCGAGTTGAGCGGTATGAGACTAATAGGAGATACTTGAATGTCACATGAAGCCGGGTCAAGCTGTTGGCCCCCATGTTTTCGCAATGATGGGTCTTTTCGAAAACATGGAACGACTTGGATTCCCTTATAGGGTTGAGTTGGCTACTGACATTATTCTCCACTCATTACTGAAAGTTTCAATCGGTTCAGAATGACCTACAATATGAATGAGTACGAAAAGACTTTGCAAGAGCTGCATGGATTGTTGGGTCAATGCTTGAAAGGAACATCCCTAAGGTTGAACCAAAGAAAGAGGTTTTGATGGTTCAAAAGGGAAAGGGTTTCAAGAAGAAATGGGCGGGAAAGAAGGACAAAGGCAAGCAAGTTGTCATTGTTGCTTTGAAAAACCCTAAGCCGGCCGCCAAGCCAAAGGTCGCGGAAAGCAAGTGCTTCCATTGTCACAAGATAGGACACGCGGAAGAGGAACCCCCTTAGGTATACTTGGAGGAAAAGAAGTCCGGGGCTTCCACTTCGGTATATATGTTATAGAAATCAATTTGACTTCTACTTTTTTATGGGTATTTGATACGGGTTGTGGTTCTCACATAGTTAATGATGTGCGGGGACTAAAAGAAGTAGGAAGTTGGCAAAAGGCGAGGTAGAGCTACGCGTTGGAAATGGAGCACGAGTCACTTGCACTTGCCATAGGGAGCTATAGTCTACACTTGCCATCCGGGGCTTATTTTAGAACTAAATAATTGCTATTTTGTTCCTTCAATAACTAAGAACATAATTTTTGTTTCAGTTTTGGATTCTGAAGGGTTTTGTTTTGAAATAAAGAACAAGTGTTGTTCCATTTCTTACAATAATATGTTCTATGCCAATGCTAAATTGATAAAAGGATTATATGTGCTTGATAGGTCATTATAAATCTATAACATAGATAGTAAGAAACAAAAATCAAATGATTCCAACCTAACCTACATTTGGCATTGTCGAATGGGTCATATAAACCAAAAGCGTACTCATAAGTTACAAAAGGATGGTATAATTCCATCATTTGATTTCGAATCATTTGATGTATGTGAATCATGCTTGATGGGGAAGACAACAAAATCACCACTTACTGGAAAAGGTGAAAGGGTCAGCGATCTTTTAGGACTCATACATACAGATGTGTATGGTCCTATGAGCACAAAGGCAAGGGGAGGGTTTAACTACTTCATTACCTTCACTGATGATTTGAGTAGATATGGATATATATACTTAATGAAACATAAGTCAGAATCTTTTGATAGATTCAAAAAGTTCCAAAGTGAAGTACAGAATCAACTTGGTAAGACAATAAAAGCACTACGATCCGATCGTGGTGGTGAATATTTGAGCCAAGAGTTTGATGATCATCTAAAGGGTTGTGGAATTCTTTCACAATTGACTCCACCAGGAACACCACAGTTGAATGGTGTATCTGAAAGGAGGAATCGAACCTTGCTAGATACGGTTCGATCAATGATGAGTCTTGCTGATCTTCCGATTTCTTTTTGGGGATACGCTCTCGAAACTGCTGCACACACACTAAATAGGAGCCCGTCAAAGGCTGTAGAAAAGATTCCATATGAGTTATGGAATGGAAAACCTCCAAACTTGTCTTTTCTTAAGATCTGGGGATGTGAGGTCTATGTAAAGCGGTTACTATCAGACAAGCTTGCACCCAAGTCAAATAAATGTCTCTTTGTGGGATACCCAAAAGAGACAAGGGGTTATTACTTCTATAACCGTCAAGAGAACAAAGTGTTTGTTGCTCGTGATGGTGTCTTTCTTGAAAAGGAATTTGTTTCTAGAAAGACAAGTGGGAGTAAAATAATTCTCGAAGAAATTCGAGATGAGCAACAATTGGACGTGGTTCACACCATGTCAGAGACGGCCCGACAAGACGAAAGTCTAGTTCAAGAGATGACGTATTCAACGCATGAAGCTCATACCGTCCCACTTGAATCAAGTGAAGATCTTCAAGAAGTTAAAGAGAACATTTCTCTTGATGCTCAGGCCCCGCGTAGGTCTAGTAGAGAAAGGATTCCAAACAAGAGGTTGGTTGATTTCATGTTAACGAAAACTACGAAATTATGATTTT